>CM035412.1:3267127-3302127 GCA_020310875.1 Ceratopteris richardii
TCTGGAATGATCTAGTGTCACCATGTGGCCAACATGCAACACTCATCCCAACTAACCATCAAATACCTTAGGATATACCCCCGAGCTTAGGACCTTGGCTAACTAGCCCTCGTCCCACACACATGGAATGGACTCTCTAGACCAATGTCTGACACTCTCTCCCCCTTCTAAAGATCATTGTCTTCAATGATCAGTGAGTGAAAGTACTTGCGAACCAGAGCTGCTGATTCCCAAGTAGAGTCAGTAAATGGTAATCATCTCCAAGCTACCAGATATTCTTGGATGACACGATTCCTCAACCGTTTCTGTCTCGTATCTAGTATTCTATCTGGAGAATGATCTCTCTATCGGTTTCCTGCAAAGAAACAATACCCTCTATTAGATTATCCTCCCTAGAAATATACTTTCTGAGTTTACTGACATGAAACACTGGATGGACTCTACAATCTGGAGGAAGCTCTAATTGGTATGCAACATCACTCAACTTCTTTACTATCTTCCAAGGTCCACAATACCTTGGTGATAGCTTACTACACTTCCCTGTGGACAATGAAGTAGATCTGGCTGGTACCTGAAGGATGACTCGGTCTCCTTCCTCAAAGGATCTAGGAGATCTTTTCCTAACAGCATACTCTTTGGATCTATCAGCTGCTTGGTGCATCTTGGCTTTAGCTATTTAAAGATTTGCTTGGAGATTCGCTAAGAACTCCGAAGCACTAGGACATTTCTTAGGCATTCCTATGGTACTGGGAGCAGTGGGATTCATGCCATAGTTCATCTCAAAAGGAGACATCCCAGTCACCCTGTGAGGCCTTTTGTTATAAGAAAACTCTACTAATGGCAAATAACTATCCCAATCTGTCTGTCTCTCAGACACATATGCCTGCAACATATCCTCTAGAATTTGGTTGACCCTCTCGGTCTGACCATCTGTATGTGGATGATCACCACTACTCTTTTTTAGTGAGACTTTCAGTTTATCAAATACAAACTTCCAGAAATATCCTGTAAATCTGACATCCCTATCTGAGACTATGGATGTCGGTAACCCATGCAATCTGAAGACATGATGGATAAACAACTCCACTACTTGTGGAGCTTCTATCGTCTCCTGCGTGGGTATAAAATGAGCCATCTTGCTCAGTCTATCTACCATGACTAGGATCGTATCCCGCTTCCTTTGGGTCCGCGGTAAGTATTGTTGAACATAAGTATGGATATCTCTGGCTAATCCAGGCCACCGAAATGTTCTTCTAACAAGCTGTATTATCTTGTCAACACCAGGATGTCCTGCACAGGGAACATCATGGTTATCATGCATGACTTTCTTTCTCAAATCTCGGGAATCTGGAACACAAACCTTTCCTTTCCGCTTCACTATTCCATTCTCCTGTGGTTCGGGTTCCATGCTATGACTAAAGGCAAGTAACTTTTCTTATGGTTTTCTCTCTTTTTAATTTTTTTAATACACTAATCAAACGTATTTACTAGTGGCAAGCGGAAAAAGAACCAATCAAAGCCTTTGCTTAACAGAAAAAGTCAAAAGAAAGATACTTTAATATGTTTCCTAAACTTCAATGCACATGCATTCTAATTTTTAGAAATTTCAGTAGCCTAACGACGTCACTTTAAAATCCAAAATAATTTCAAAAAGCGTCAAGCATTCAACAAAATCAAATCATCAGTGCCAGCAGGCACGATCTATTTTGTCTTCTCAACGAACACCTGCAATTGAAAACTTTTCCAAGTATGTTGTTGGGCTCTACATGCCCTCAATCAATATATATTTTTTTCTTTTTGATACGTACCGATACTTACCACCTGCAAGAAAAGCTCAAGCACTAAACATACATCTCTACTAACGCTCTACTTACGTCATCCTATGCGTAATGCAAGAAAACTTCTAACATGCCCAATCAACAGAATAACCAATCAAATATTGACTAAATACTTATCTTAGATTCTTTTGATATTCTTCAAGCATCCAGTTGAAGAGCTATGGGTAGACTATTCACTTCCTTTGGTTCGTGGATCGCATAAGTCTTCAAGAAGTGCTTCGTTGAAGGTGCTCGATGAAGAACAGTCCACTTCCAACCTCTGTTGCAGGCAATATATGGACTCAAATTATGGCTTCTAGCCACTCTCTCGATAGAGCTCTGAGAGAGCTTTCCATTGAAAAAAGAATCTCTGAATTTGGAGATGGAATGCTCGAGATATGGCTAATTATGTGGGCTAAATTGGCTAAGAAACAACCCCTGGCTAATGCTTTCTCAAAAATAAAAAAACAGAAAACGAAATCGGCGTTGATTGTCTTCTGTAGCGTCGCCTTGAATCTGAGATAGGATGCTATTATCCCACATAGCTTTGCTAAATCATGAGAAAGTCCATATAGACTCCGGCTTCTCAGTTTCTTCAAAAAAAATAACAACACAGAGCGCTCTCTCTAATGTCTGCCTGCTGAAAAGCTGCATGGCTCTCTCTAACGTCTACCTGCTGAAAAGCTGCATGGGCTTGTTTGGAGAAAGTAATGCTCTATTGAGGGGGTCATTCGTTCCATATGTGCTGTTAAAGCACTGAACTATGAGTGCACCGGTGTCGGCACTTGAACACGAAGAATTCATAGCCGGCTGACCACCATGTGGAAGAGAGTAGATGTTTACATCTCACCTGTGCACTGAAACATAATCAGCAACCAAAAAATCCTAAAATAGATGCACCAATCTCTTTACAAAATCCCTGGCGGAACAATCCAGAAACAATCTCATCCAAGAACACTTTTGCCTCCGCGCAAATCCAACGGTGGCATTGTAGGAGGCTCAAAATTCACACTCAGAACTGATGAGAAAGAAATGCACGCCCCTCAGGAAGACGATGGTGGTCCCAAAATCTCAAAACAGAAAAACAATCAGACAAAAAAAAAACGACGAAACTCTCAAGAACGTTTGTCGCTGTGATACCAAATGTGAGACTTTTCTTAGAAACGACATGCGAATGATGTGTGTGCCACTCTCCTCCCATCCATTTATATCCTCTTGTATCTAAAATAGCAGTGATCTGGAATGATCTAGCATCGCCATGTGGTTAGCATGCAACACTCATCCCCACTAACCATCAAATACCTTAGGATATACCCCCGAGCTTAGGACCTTGGCTAACTAGCCCTCGTCCCACACACACATGGAATGGTCTCTGTAGACCAATGTCTGACAGATGTACTTTGGAGAGCCCCTCCCAAATCTATATAAGGAGGGACTCTCCCTCCATTTGTACTTGTTTAGAAGGTTGAGGAGCCTACTCTATGCTCTTGGCAAGCTCATTTCTAATCCACATGAGTTTACCCATTTCATGGTCTACTCATTTTGAGTCTCATGCACTCTTTCTTTTGTGAGTACACTCTTCTTTTCATTTTTCTTCTGCACATGTACTCTCTACAAGATTTTGCAGCTAATATAGAACTTTTTATGATCTGGTGGAGATAGCAACTTGGCTAGGGCTAAGATTTCCTAATTGTTCATCACCCTTCCCTTGGAGATGGTGGTTTTGGGATCATTAATCTTGCTTGCCAGAGTGGAGTCCTAGTGGGAAAGTTTGTTGTTCATGGATTGCTCCATGACCCTGAGCCTTGGAAGGACTTTCTTCATTAGTAGCTGGGCCTTTTCACTCCTGTTACTAGTGGGCCTTGGACATCCGAGATCAAATGTATATTTGTTCAGATGAGGCATATGGGTTTCTCGCGATGGAATGATGAACATTTTTCTTGTAGTATTATTTGATCGTGGGAGTAGCTCTAGTCTACTGGTGCTCAGCGGCCATCCATCTGCATTGAGGATCAGCTCCATGAACCTATCACTTGGAACCCCCTCATCCACATAGAAAGGGGGTTCATCGTTGGCTCTTGCCCTCATGTTTCCTAGGGTGCATTTTCTAGAGGTCCTAGGGGATGCATGGCTGATTAGATAAGCTTTAGGGGCCTCACTAAGGAGCAACAACAAAACATATGCATGAGGATACATGATGCTCCCCATATGATCAGAGATGTAGATGAAGCTATCCTGCGGGATTGGGGCACTCAAGATGTTTCAACATACGAGGCGGCCTCACTAGGTGCTTTCACTTAGACAGAGATCATGATTGCTACACAGGACATTACTTCAAATGGGATCCCCTTCTTTGAGATTAGCAAGGAGGGATGCATGATTAGTTCTTCACTAGAGTCTGAGATCATCACGCAGTGCACCTTTCAACAGATTCAGGTGGTTGGCACTCATGGCAATGGATGGTACATTGATCCTGACCCAAGGGATGTTTGGGCCCTCTCTGATTGGCATCTCTAGGCTTGGGAGGCTTCTCTATTATCTCATCTTAATTTTGACCCATGTAAGTGGCATTGATTCCATCTCTTCTCCCCTTCGAAGGCTCGTTGTCGTAGAGATATTCATCTCTCCTCTTATGTCTTGATCAAACTCTAGGATTATTATCTTGATTTCCACACCTTGTGAAGCACAAGGGACTGATGAAGACTTGAGGTAGCAGGACATGAATGATAGAAAAGGATAATAATTGATTGTTATCAATTCATATGTAAAGTTGTTTTTTTGACAAAACTTCCGAAAATATATGGGACAATGGTTTGATTCCTATCATTTGAAGATGTCATGCTAAAGAATTTTGTCAAACTCTAATCATAGATTTGAATGAAGAAAATTCTGGCACGAAAAAGGAATGAGAAAGGAGTTATGAAGAGGTGCAAAGGGAACCACAATTGAGAAAAGCTCATACTATTCATGCAATTTCACCACTCGTTGGATGTGCTCTATTCATTGTAGATGCTATATATCTTGATATGGCATTCCTTCAAGCAGCATGGCACGTTGCAACTGCCACTAGAACTGTGACTTACGTCCATCCGCTAAAATTGAACCATCCATGCTGATGCGGAGGATTGTAGGAAGAACACTTTAGAAGAAGGAGAGAAAGAAAAGGCAAGGGAGCACACGACTGCCAGTTTTTTGGTGCTGAAAATCTCTCAGAGGGAGGCGAATCCACATACGCTTTTTTTTTTTCGAAAGTCATGCAAAAAGGAGGCACGTCTTTTCCCTTCTTGAACATAGTTCATTAGATAGTTTTCTATAAAGTATCTATTGTCTACGATAGTACAGAGGAGGGGTGGGGACGGGCATGCTGAGCAGAGGCTTCGGAGGCGCATGTGTAAGGGGAAAGAACGTGCTGAAGGGGGCTCTTGAATGTTTTTTTAAGGTGCGTATAGAGCAGAGAGAGAGAGAGAGAGAGAGAGAGAGAGAGAGAGAGAGAGAATGAAAAGATGGGGCGTTGATGATCAGAGGGGCTCGCTTCGGTCACAACCAAGAGGAGGCCAGGCGCAGAATATCTTGCAAAAGAGGAATTTACGCATACAAAGAGGGGGGGGCAATGCTCCGCATGGAGAAGATAATCGGAAGGGCATTTTCAATCGGATGAGCTGCAGAGGAATCGTCGGACAGAGACTAGAGCAGGAGAGGTGATCTGATCTGATTTGGGAAGTCCATTACTTTTAGATTCTGATAACCAAAGGGGCAAATTCCGATAGCGGCAAATTGAGGAGGCTGCGCATATAGAAGATTGATGATAACTTTTCATTACGATAGCTCTGATTGAGCACAAGGAGGGCCAAGACATGATTCATTTTTTGATGGAGAGGGAGCGTTGATTTGGATCACAGAGAACGATGTGTGAGCAAAAAACAGACCATCACTTGGCAATTTAATACTCCAAATTCTGATCTATCAAGTCTGCTGAAGAATCAATGACAACGAAGCTTGTGCACTTGACAACCAAGAATTGATGTCTTCTTCTGACAAGAAACATATCTGATAGCTTCTTTAATGTGAAGAACGCACCCTTCTAATGCTGTTCCTAATCAGCCGCTCATGCTGCGACAACAACTTTGTTCAACAACTGTGAATTGAAATCGTTGCTATTCTTTGCGCTCTTATATTCTAAGCTTTAAGGAAGTGTGGAGAGCTTGTCACACAGAGGAAGATACATCACACAACAAATAACTATCATAAAAATTGAAGGACATCGCTTTTTGAGGCTGTCTAGATCTGCCTCTGATTTTACGTAAGAAGGATTTTGAAGGTGATGCCAGCGTTTGACTGTAGCAACTACCAAGGAGTATCAACCGGTTATGCTAGCGTTCGATCTATTATGACAATAGGGCTTCTTGATTGAGAAGGATGTCAATGCCATCGTGAATAATTTCACAAAGGAGATGCGCGCATTTGGTTTGACGAAGGAAGTCGACTTTTAATTTAGTATCAACAGTTATGCATTAAGATTTTGTTCGAATTCGTGATTTTAAAATATAGTCACATTCTGTTTAGACATATTTTCGTTTCATCAGCAAAAGTGTTTATCACGTTATGGCCGTATGTTTTGTAGAGTTTTGGAGACCTTCCGATTAAATATGGAGTAAAGGTTTGGTTGTCATAAGTCCTTTAACTTTGATTTGCAACATAAAACACTAATAAATGCAGTTAGCATAAAAGATTGGTATAGATCATGGAATATGAATGGTTTCTGAACTAAATGAGTCATGTATTGTTACGATACTTCACAAATGGAACTTCATTATGACATTAAGCTTAAAAGTTAGCACTATAGGAAAACACTTAGTTTTGAAGTTACTATCGCGCAATCTTTACAGAAGAAGGATGAGCATATCAATTTGAACGCAAGAAGATTTTATCAAGCAAATAGCTCCAAAACAACTTTGATTTGATATCGCATGTATGAATCCCAGGGTTTACTTATTAAGAACATGATGTTTCTAAGTGCATGATTCATAAGAGGACTATTTCGATCTTTGATTATCTTTCATTTATTGTCATACATGTATATCAAATATTGGAAACTCATAGTATCTCAAAAACTAGAATCTTAAAACCAAAACATAAAAGAAATAGAATTACTCATACGTTTTCTCAGTTTGTATTTTCTCCTTGATATTTCACCGCACCTGAGCTTGCTCCAAGCATCCGACGTGCGCCGTTAGTGAGATGGTTGGCTTGATCCACCATCCGTCGTGAATGGCTCCCTCATAAAAAAAAAAGATATGAATGGGAGTTTTTTATTTTTCTCCCTCATAAAAAAAAAATGATATGAATGGGAGTTTTTTATTTTTCTCCCTCATTAAAAAAAATGATATGAATGGGAGTTTTTTGTTTTTCTCCCTTATAAACAAAAAATGATATGAATGGGAGTTTTTTATTTTTTTTCCTCATAAAAAAAATGATATGAATGGGACTTTTTTATTTTTCTCCCTCATAAAAAGATATGAATGAGAGTTTTTTATTTTTCTCCCTCATAAAAAAAAATGATATGAATAGGAGTTTTTTATTTTTCTCTCTCTAAAAGAAATAAGATATGAATAGGAGTTTTTTATTTTTCTCCCTCATAAAAAAAAATGATATGAATAGGAGTTTTATATTTTTCTCCCTCATCAAAAAAATACATGATATGTAAGAAAAATTATTAAAATTAAATTTTTGATGCCTTATATTCAATGATTATAAAATACTTGCTAATGTGTTTTTGAAAAGCTGTTTTGAAAGGACAGGTACATGAAGATAAATTGAGGAGAAACAACGTTATGATCAAGATTTTTTTATATACTTAAATTTTTTGATATTTTCATGAGATCAAGAAGACCATCAAGGCAAAACAACAAATAATGAGTAATAACTTTATGGATTGTGCTTTGATGTTTATGATGAATTGACTAACTATACTAGTTGAGTTTTAGACAGGTTTTAAATGAAGGAAGAAGACTTGAAGTTATGTTTTTTTCAAACTTGCAAGATAAAAGAGCATTGAAAAAGCATGAATAAAGAAAAGAGCTTGTGCTAAGTTTTTTAAGGAATTCATACCGAGTGTCCATTTCTTTGCACCATGTTGTTTTACTTTGTATCTAAAGTATGCATGAATAATCTATATGAGCACGAGAGTTGTCTAGCCAATATGTGCATGTCCATTTGTACCAATTTAAATTGTTAAATGCATCATAAAGTTTGGAAGTAAGATCTAAATTTGAAAACCTAAACCTCTTCGACGAATGCTCTTATCTTGTCTATGCACCATAATTGTTTAAAAACTGCACTTAGAGTATGCATTGTAGGGTCTCATTATATAGCCTTGCATTTAGACACCAACTCAACTTTACCCATGCACACAACAGAGAGATTGTAAGGATTAATGCATATTCACATTGAATGTATGTGAGTGAGTGCATCAGCCTCATCATCAAATACCATTTCTTTCTTGTTTGCACAATATCTTCTATACATGCATAGTAAAGTATGCATTTTATAGGGCTAATTACATAGCCTTGCATAGGTACTTATTTTTTAAACCCATGCACATGCAATATGTTATGAAGCTGATCATTAATTTTAGAAGCAGAAAACAGGTCTTGGTTGGCGCATCCAGAGGATGCACAAGTTTGGTAGGGGTGGATGTCGTAGAGATATTCATCTCTACCCTTATGTCTTGATCAAACTCTAGGATTATTATCTTGATTTCCACACCTTGCGAAGCACAAGGAACTGATGAAGACTTGATCTAGCAAGACATGAATGACAGAAAAGGACAAAAATTGATTGTTATCGATTCATATGTAAAGTTGTTTTTTTGAAAGAACTTTCAAAAATATATGGGACAATGATTTGGTTCCTATCATTTGAAGATGTCACGCAAAAGACTTTTGTCAAACTCTAATCATCGAGTTTAATGAAGAAAATTCTGGCACGAAAAAGGAATGAGAAAGGAGTAGTGAAGAGGTGCAAATGGAACCACAATTGAGAAAAGCTCATACTATTCATGCACTTTCAACACTCGTTGGATGTGCGCTGTTCATTACAGATGAAATATATCTTGATATGCCATTCCTTCAAGTGACATGGCACGTTATAACTGCCATTGGAACTGTGACTTATGTCCATCTGCTAAAATAGAACCATCCATGCTGATGCGGCTGTAGGAAGGATACTTTGGAAGAAGAAGAGAAAGAAAAGGCAAGGGAGCACACGACTGCCAGTTTTTTGACGCTCAAAATCTCTTAGAGGGAGCGGAATCCACATACACTTTTTTTTGGAAATTCATGCAAAAGAGAGGTGCGTATTTCCCTTCTTGAACATAGTCCATTGGATAGTTTTCTATAAAGTATCTGTTGTCTACGACAATATAGAGGAGGGGTGGGAACACGCATGCTGAGCAGAGGCTTCGGAGGTGCATGTATGAGGGGAAAGAACGCATTGAAGCGGCCTCTTGAATGTTTTTTTCAGGTGCGTACAGAGCGGAGAGAGAGAGAGAGAGAGAGAGAGAGAGAGAGAGAGAGAGAGAGAGAGAGAGAGAGAGAGAGAGAGAGAGAGAGAGAGAGAGAGAGAGAGAGAGAGAGAGAGAGAGAGAGAGAGAGAGAGAGAGGGAGAGGGAGAGGGAGAGGGAGAGAGAGAGAGAGAGAGAGAGAGAGAGAGAGAGAGAGAGAGAGAGAGAGAGAGAGAGAGAGAGAGAGAGAGAGAGAGAGAGAGAGAGAGAGAATAAAAAGATAGGGCACTGATGATAAGAGGGGCTCGCTTCCATCACAACCAAGAGGAGGCTAGGTGCAGAACATCTTCCAAAAGAGGAATTTATGCATAAAAAGAGGGGAGGCCAATGCTGTGCATGGAGAAGATAATCGGACGGGCATTTTCAATCGGATGAGCTGCAGAGGAACCGTTGGATAGAGACAAGAGCAGGAGAGGTGATCTGATCTTATTTGGGAAGTCCATTACTTTTAGATTCTGATAACCAAAGGGGCAAATTATGATAGCGATAAATTGGGGAGGCTGCACATATAGAAGATCGATGATAACTTTTCATTACGATAGCTCTGATTGAGCACAAGGATGGCCAAGACACGATTCATTTTTCGATAGAGAGAGAGTGTTGGAGTTAGACATCTGCGGAAGCACACGAACAACACAAGGAAGAAGAAGAAGCTTGGAGCACAACACACAATATTGAACGTATTATTAGAGAATGTACAAAGATAAGTACGTCGATAGGCATATATACAAGCCGGGGGAGAAAACCTCCTAAATAGGGAAAAAAGTATCCCGGCAGTCCTAGAGTATTCACACACAACACTACCTAAATATTTCAACAAATCCCCCTTGGGAGTGATATGGTGAACAAGGAGCTGACACTCATGTATAAGGAAGTGCCAAGCTATGTGGAAATCACTCCACAAAAGGAAGTAAGCCCAAAGCTTTGCGAAAAGCTTCAAAATTCTCCCTAAGCAGAGCCTTCATGAGAAGGTCTGCAATGTTCTCCTGTGTGGACACATATGCCAAGCTGATCTCCCTAGCAGAGAACCTCTCCCTGACATAATGATAATGCACCTCAATGTGCTTAGTGCGAGCATGGAACACAAGTTTCCTCGCAACTTCCAATGCGCTCTGACTGTCAGTGAAGATGGTGGTGGCAGAAGATTGAACAACACTCGAATCACCCATATGGTGTCTAAGCCACACACACTCAACAATCTCTATGAAAGCTGTCCTATACTCAACCTCACAACTGGAAGTGATCATAGTAGGCTGCTTCTTACTCAACGAAGATATACATGAGCTACCAAGCATGAAGCAAAAGCCAATAGTAACACACCAGTGTCATAGCAACCAGCCCAATCAGAGTCAGAAAAAGCATGCAAATCTGGTGGTAGTGATCCCCCCTTGGGATAAAACAACCCAACTAGCCGAGTGCCACTCAAGTAGCGAAAGATGTGCTTAACCGCTTGCCAATGCTTGACTCCAGGGCAATGCATAAACCTGCTCATCTGTGAGACAGCAAAGTGAATATTTGATCGAGTAATGCATAAGTAAATCAAGCATCCAACAGCCTGCTGATAGAGAACAACATCAAATGCATCTCTAGCATCATGAAGACTCAATCATAAACCTGTCTCCATAGGAGTGGCAATATGCTTACAGTCTTCAAGGCCAAAACGCTGCAATAATGTGTCAATATATTTCATGTGACACAAAGCCATTAAACCACAATGATCAGAAGTACATCATTAGCATGCTTAACATATAAGGTGCTTTCAGTTGGACTGTTCTCAAAACCATGTGCAATCAAATAGGCATGTATCTTCTCATACCAAGCACGTGGTGCTTGCTTTAAACCATATAATGCCTTTTTAACCTGCACACCTAGTTTTCATGCCCTTTCTGCACAAAGCCACGGGGCTGAAAAACATACACTTCTTCATGCAAGTCACCATTCAGAAATGCTGTTTTAATGTCCAACTGATGTACATTCCAACCATGATGAGCTGCAAGTGCACAGATGCTCCGAACAGTAGTCATACGGCATGTAGGTGCAAAGGTCTCATAAAAATCAATGCCTCTTTCCTGTGCATAACCCTTTGCAACAAGCCTAGCCTTATACCTGTCAACTGTACCATCCGATTTACGCTTCAGCTTGTATACCCACTTAGTGCCAATGGCCTTCTTGCCAGGAGGCAAGTCACATAAAGACCAAGTACCATTCTTCATTATAGCATCATATTCAGATTGCATAGCAGCCATCCAATTTTTTGAATTTTGTGCTTCATCAAAAGAAACAGGCTCATTCTCATCGCAGAGTCTAGATGCAGCCATAGCATAGCAATGTGATGCAAAGGAGACACTATGAGAGCCTGAACGAGTACGATATGACAAAGGTGCATCTAATTTGCTGTCACACAAAGTTTGCACTAGCAATTTTGGCATAGTTTTTGCCTGCTCAATATCAACTCTCTCATCAACAAGTGCATCATGTAAATCTGCATGAGAAATGGAATGATCTGCATCATCATACAAAACCTGCAAAGGCTGAGAAGTTGCCTCATTAGGAACAACACTAGACTGTCCACTTGTAAAAAGAGGCATCGAAGTATCATACATGTCTTTGGAGCTAACAGATGTCTCCTTAGTACATGAAAGCAATGGCTGAATAGCATCTTCCACAAAAACAACATCACGACTAACCAAAATGCGTTTAGTCTGTGAATGATACAGACGACAGCCTTTACTTTCAGAACTGTACCCAACAAAAATACATTTTACTACCTTATCATCTAATTTTCTGCGATGTTATCCAGGTACTAATGCATATGCCAAACAACCAAAAACACGCAGATGAGCAACAGATGGTTTGCGATCATGCCAAGCCTCATATGGAGTGATAGATTGTAGTGCTTTAGTGGGACACCTGTTCAGTACATATGCTGCACACATGACAGCGTCAAGCCAGAAACTATGTGGTAAAGCCTGACTCTTAACCATACACCTCGCCATCTCCATTAGTGACCTATTCTTTCATTTAGCAACTCCATTCTATTGAGGTGTATACGGCATTGTACACTGGTGTTTTATCCCACGTTCAGCCAGAAATGCATTAAAATCAAAAGATATATATTCCTCCCCTTGATCAGAATGGAGGATGCCCATTTTGCATGCTTACAGATTTTCAACCAAAACCAAAAACTGTTTGAAGCACATGAAGACTTCGAACTTTGCTTTGAGTGGATATACCCATGCATTCCTCAAAAAATCATCTATGAAAGTCAGGAAGTAAAGGTAATTTCCAAAAGAGGGTGTCTACATAGGACCACAGACATCACTATGTACAACCTGCAGTTTTTGCATAGCCCAAACTGAACCATGTTTTGGAAATAACGAATGTTGCATTTTACCCAAAATACAGCCTTCACAAACAAGTTTTCCAGGTGCCTCAAGTTTGGGCAAAGAGGACACCATTTCAGATTTCTGCAGTCGTAGCAAACTAGCAAAATTCAGATGACCAAAGTGTGCATGCCAAAGCTTTGCATCTGACATGGCATGAGAATCATGAACTGCACATGCCAAATACTTCATAGATCTTTCATAGTCTATGAGCTTATACAACCCACGACATAAAATGCTAGAAGCAATAATCACATCGCCATTTGATAGATCATGAACTGTACACCTGTCATCAATAAATTTCACAGTCAAGCCAATCTTGGCTAATGCAGAAATTGATAACAGATTCTTCTTGATCCCTGGTACAAATAAAGCATCTGACAAAGTGAAAGAACTACCATCAGCAGCAGTCAAAATGATCTTACCAACCCCCATAACAAGATAAGAGGAGTTATTAGTGCATGTAACAGTATTTCCCATACGGGAAGGCTCAAGTGAAGAGAAGAAACTGCGCTGCGAGGTAATATGTTTGGTCGCCCCACCGTCAAAGTACAAAACATCTGAGTCTATTGCAGACATGAACTGCTCATGAGAAGATGGGTCAAAACTACAAATAGTAGTAAACGCCCATTCTTCTTCCTGCACAAGATTAGCAGACTCTATTTTTGGTGTAGAGGCTTTTGCAACAACCATTCCAGCGTCTTTCTTCTTTGCCTCTTTTGCAACCAGTTTTGGACAGTTCTTTATGATATGATCATTCCCTTTACAGTACTTACAGAACAATTTCTGCTTTTCTGATTTTTTTCTCATCTTTGTCTTGGTTGTTCGAATGTGCAATGTTTGCAGATTTCTGCTTACTAGTAGAAGAGCTCCATTTTCCTTTGCCCTTCTGACTAGCTAGGAAAGCTTGATCTACAAGACGCATAATGGACCTGTTCTGCCTGGATTGATCTTCCTGCAACAGAACAGAGACTAACTCCTCAAATGACAAGCCATTTGGATTTCCTTTCATCATCAACCAAAGAGTAGAAGCAAAACTCTCATATGAATCAGGAAGACCATTCAAAACGGTCTGCACAAATGAGCTATCTGGTATAACCTCATCAACGAAAATCAACTGTTCCTTCAAATCTTTGATCTTTGTTAGGAAACTGCCCATAGAATCACCTTCATTCATGTGCTCACTCTCCAACTGTTTTCGGAGGTAAGCAACACAAACCTCATTCCTAGCTTGGTACAATATGGTAAGTGTATCCCAAGCATCCTTAGCTGTTCTGCAAGAGAAAATATAAGGAATAATGGCACGTTTGACAGACAAAGCTATCAATGCATATGCCTGGGCATCTCTGCCATCCCAATGAATCTACTCTGCAGTAGGTGCAGCAGAAACAGTAGCACGAACAAGAATTTGCACAATATCAGCTTCCACACCATCTCCATCAGCTCCAGCACCTGTATTTGCAGTACCTGTTGTTACAGGTGTAACAAGACGTCTTTCAACACCCTCCACAATGTTCCATAATCCTTCTGCAACCAATACATGTCGCATCATATAAGCCCATAATGGGTAGTTGGTACCATCCAACTTATCCTCAATAGCCAACATACGGAATACATCACTGCTTTCAGCCATGGCCGGTGACTAAAATACCTTGATGCAAAAAATTGACTGTATCTCAAAAAGTTGAACAGAATTGCCTAGATGAATTTCGCTAGACCTGTAGCAGACTTCGAGATGCTTATACTGGCGAATAGAAACTGGTATATATCTTTGGCACAAAAAGATGAAATAGCCTGCACAAGCACTGCGATTTTGGAGGCCAAAACAAGCTCAGATCGCGATTTCGGCACCACATAGCGAAGCTGTTTTGATCTCGAAAACACGCTGAGTATGCTCACCAAAATTGGTGCAATTTTGAGACTATAATTGGAGGAGTGTCGATGGTGTCCTAGATGAAGAGACGACCTGCTCTGATACCAATTGTTGGAGTTAGACGTCTGCGAAAGCACGTGAACAACACAAGGAAGAAGAAGAAGCTTCGAGCACAACACACAATACTGAATGTATTACTAGAGAATGTACAAAGATAAGTAGCCCTTTAGGGCAATAGGCGTATATACAAGCCGGAGAAAAAAAACCTCCTAAAGAGGGAAAAAAGTGCCTCGGCAGTCCTAGAGTGTTCACACACATCATTACCTAAATATATCAACAGGGAGCGTTGATTTGGATCATATAGAACGATGTGTGAGCAAAAAACAGACCATCACTTGGTAATTTAATACTCCAAATTTTGATCTATTAAGTCTGTTGAAGAATCAATGACAACGAAGCTCGCACATTTGACAATGAAGAATTGATGTCTTCTTCTGATAGGAAACATATCTGACAGTTTCTCTAATCTAAAGAACGCACTCTTCTAATGATGTTCCTAATCAACTGCTCGTGCTGTGATGACAACTTTGTTCAACATCTGTGAGTTGAAATTGCTGCTATTCTTTGTGCTCTTATATTCTAAGGTTTAAGAAAGTGTGGAGAGCTTGTCACACAGACAAAGATATAGCACAAAATGAATAATTATCATACAAATCGAAGGACATTGCTTTTCGAGGCTGTCTAAATCTACCTCTGATTTTATGTAAGAAGGATTTTGAAGGTGATGCAAGCATTTGACTGTAGCAATTACCAAGGAGTATCAACCGGTTATGCTAGCGTTCAATTTGTTATGATAGTAGGGCTTCTTGATTGAGAAGGATGTCAATGGAATCGCAAATAATTTGACAAAGGAGATGCGTGCATTTGGTTTGACGAAGGAAGTCGATTTTTGATTTAGTATCCAATGTTTTTCAAATTCTGCATATACAACAATTATGCATTCAGATTTTCTTCGAATTCGTAATTTTAAAATATAGTCACATTCTGTTTAGACATATTTTCATTTCATTAGAAAAAGTGTTTATCACGTTATGGCCGTACGTTTTGTAGAGTTTTGGAGAACTTTCGGTTAAATATGCGATAAAGGTTTGGTTTTCATAAGTCCTTTAACTTTGATTTGCAACATAAAACACTGATAAATGCAGTTAGCATAAAAGATTGGTATAGATCATGGAATATGAATGGTTTCTGAACTAAATGAGTCATGTATTGTTACAATACTTCACGCATGGAACTTCATTATGCAAAACACTTGATTTTGAAGTCACTATCACACGATCTTTATAAAAGAAGGATGAGCATATCAATTTGATTGCAGGAAGATTTTATCGAGCAAATAGCTCCAAAACAACTATGATTTGATATCGCATGTATGAATCCCTGGGTTTACTTATTAAGAACATGATGTTTCTAAGTGCATGACTCATAAGAGGACTATTTTGATCTTTGATTATCTTTTGTTTATTGTCATACATGTATATCTAATAGTGAAAACTCATAGTATCTCAAAAACTAGAATCTTAAAATGAAAACATAAAAGAAATAGAATTACTCATACGTTTTCTCAGTTTGTATTTTGTCCTTAATTTTTCACTCCACCTGAGCTTGCTCCAAGCACCCGGCATGTGCCATTAAGATGTGTATACATATGTACATTAATTTAGAGTTAGCTCACATATACTTTTGTATGGTTATAAACTTGTACATTTTTACCTATATATACAAGTAAAAATGTCGGGGCAAATGAGAGAGAGTGTGAGAGAACAAGAATTGAAGAAAATTCGAAGTCATTAGACACTTGTGCAGTGAGTAAGATAGCTCTCTCATCCAGATCTAAAACTTTTTAGGAATAAAGAAAAGTTGCACCTGATTTTTCTGTGTGTTCTCCTTCTATGCTTGATCATTTCAAGAATCCTTTTGTAGGTGTCTAATTCCATAGTTAATGAGTCTATGGTTAAGGTTTGAGATCCTAATTGTAAATAGCCTATGAGAATTATGAGTAGGAACATTCATATGTGAGGAAGTGTTGAGTGTCTTCTGAAACAGGCGCAATCCCGATGGTCAAAGAAATATCAGTTCTCAGTACACAGTGTAACATTTTGCACAAATGAAGAGTCAAAATCTAAGTTGGAAGGTAAACCATCTATGGATAAAATCATGTCCATAAACAAGTTCTAGCTTTGGAGAACCAAGCTTTAGACATTGCAGGTGTCAAAGTCGATTGTAAAAAACTACAGTTTTAGACATAGGTGACTTGTTGAGATCATTTCTCAAGATCTAGTGAGTCTTTTGGAATGCTTTAACTTGAAAGAGGTGCCCAAACTATAGATGACACATTGTACAAAGTTTTATAAAAAACGTTACACATTTGATAAGTCAATGAGTGAGTTATGTGTAGCAGACTTTTTGTGTAGTCATCTTCTTCACAGTTCGTTCAAGATTTTGATAATTGAGTATTGATCCTCTGAATTGGTGAAGGTTTTAAGTTATTCTTGATATAGAGGTGCTCTAACTTCAAGGTTAACTTGTTCTTTTGGAGATTAACACTCTCCATCAGTGGTATCAGAGCAAGAAGCATGAAAATTGAAGAAAGGAGGACCACGACTGCTGCAGTTATAAAGAATTCAACATTTGAAGATACAAAAGGTGAAAGTTTGAAAGAAAATCTTCAGAAGGAGGTCATAAGATATCAAGGAATAAAAAAGGAACTTCATTCAAAGCAAAGGTAACCTTATTTCTCATAAAGCTTGAAGAATTTAACACACAGGTGAAGAAAGGATGGGAGATTCTCTTCAGATAGAGAAACTGGATAGAGAGAACTATCCAGCATGGTCAATGAGGATGGAAGCTCATCTTATGAGTAAAGACCTGATAGGTTACATCACAGGTGAAGAAGAAAAGCCTCAGTTTAGAGATCCTAGTGTTCCAATGAGGGATGAATTATCAGATTTGAAGACTTGGATGAAGAGAGATGCTCAAGCTAGGAGCATTATCTATATGGGAGTTAATGACTACTTGCTACTTCCCATTAGAGGTCTTGAAAGTGCAAGTGATATATGGAATGCTTTGGAGGAGCATTTCCAAAACACCACAAAGTCAAAGAAGGCATCCTTGTGGGCAGAGCTTACCACATTCAAGAAGAAGGCCTCTCAAACCATTTGAGATTATGTAACAAGGATGAAGGACATTGCAGATGCATTAGGAGCAGTTGATGAAGATATTGAGGAGGATAAGTTGGTAAGGCAAATCCTCACAGGTTTGAGAGGTGATGACAAATGGAAGCTATTCATTTTGTCTACTAAATTATCACTAGATCATTTTACTCTTGATTTAAATCAGTTGCTAGGACACATGCTAACCTTTGAGCAGGATGTCAAAGGTGAAGGTGATAAAACTGCAGGTCAAGCAATGTATTCAAAGAATAAGAAGAAGAATAGCAAAGGGAAGCAACAAGCAAATGAAGATGAAGGTACAACTAGCTAGGCTAACTTCCTAAGAGGAAGAGGAGGTGGCAAAGGTATAGGAAGAGGCAGAAGTAATAAAGATGGAGTTAAAGCTTACTGGATTCGTGGTAAGACAAATCATTTAGCTCATGATTGTTGGCATAATAATCAGAATAATGGTGGATACAATCAGAATTTTAATTCAAGAGGAAGAGGTGCCAGAAATCAAAGAGGTAATTTCAGAGGAAGAGATAGTAGAGGTTACTTTGGAAGAAATGCAGGTAGAGGATTCCAAAGCCAACAATACAACAATACCTACTTGAATTATGCTTGAGATCAGAAGGAGGATTCAACATTGATAATGAATGCAACTTGTGAAAGGCAAAGTGAAGACCAAAGAGTCTTCTACATTGACTTAGGGTGTAGCAATCACCTTAGTGGCAACATAGCTTTGATGAATGATTTGGAGAATAAGGTAACTAATCATGTAGTTCAAACAGGTGACAATACAAAGCACAATGTGAAGTCAATTGGATCAGTGAAGGCCAAGGATGGAAGTACTCTCTCGAGTAAGGTTTTGTATGTTCCTACAATTTTAAAGAATCTGATAAGTGTAGGACAAATTATTGAAAAAAGCTATTAAGTTAGGTTCACTAATGAAGGAGTTTTTGTGGAAGACCCTAGCAATGGGTATAAACAAATTGTTTTAGGAAAGAAAGAAGGAAGATTGTTCACATTGAAGATTCAAGGTAATATTGGTCATGCCTTGCTCATCTATGGAGGACATAAGATCTCTGAGTTAGATGTTTGGCACAAAAGGCTTGGACATTTTAATGAAAGAGGTATTAAAGATATGGTTAACAATGATTCAATGCTTGGATTGCCTAATGTTGCAGGTCAACATATGACATACAGATGTGAGGCATGTCAATTAGGTAAGGTTCATAAGAAATCTTATTCCAAGCATGGTTTTATGTATTCAGATAAGCATGAGTTGGTACACACAGATGTGTGGGGACCATCAAAGGATTTCAGTATCAATGGTTCAAGGTATTATGTGATTTATGTTGATGATGCTACCAGGTGGATCACTATTTATGTGATCAAAGATAAGTCAGAGGTATTCAATACATTCAAGCATTATCATGTGTATGCAGAAAGAACTATAGGTCAAAAGTTGAAGAGACTAAGGTCAGATGGAGGGGGAGAGTATTTCTCTAATGAGTTCAGTGATTACTTGTGGAATGTAGCTATAAAAAGGGAAATTACTTGGAGGTACTCTCCTCAACAAAATGGTGTAGCAGAAAGGAGGAATAGAACTCTTGTTGAGTTTGCAAGATTCATGATGAAGGAGAAAAATTGCCCAAATTATTTGTGGGCTGAGGCTGTAAATACAACCACATATTTGGTCAATAGACTACCATGTAAAGCTTTGCAGGGTATGACACCATATGAGGCATGGTCGGGTAAGAGACCTACTCTAAATCATTGCAAAGTATTTGGATGTTTGGCATATGCATATGTGCCATCTCAATTAAGGCACAAATTGGAACCTAAATCTGAAAAGTATGTGTTCATTGGATATGATGATAAGCAGATGGTATATAGGTTGTGGAGTCCATCCACAAAACAATTCCTTGTGTCAAAGGATGTTACATTTGATGAGCAAGGTACTTGGTATGCACGTACAATCAATATTCATGCAGGTGATGAAGAAGTTGTGACTCAAAAGAAAGGTAAATCAAAGGTTCAAATATTTGATGAAGAAGAGAATAATGAAGTATAGGTTGAAGTTGAAGAAGTGCCAAGGTTTGATCTAGAATGTGATGAACGAGAAACATCAAGAAGTGGAGAAATCAGAAGGTCATCATGACACAAATGGCAACCTACAAGGTATAGCTATGACACTTCTTTTTTGACTACCAAAGATTATGCTTATATGATAAAGGCAGATGAGGACCCTTGTACATATGAAGAGGCAAAAGGTAAGGAAAATTGGGAGAAAGCTATGCAGGAAGAGTATGATGCATTGATGGAGAATGAGACATGGGATTTGGTTCCTAAACCAAATAGTTAGAAGATCATTGGATGCAAATGGGTCTACAAGACAAAGAGCTTTGTAGATGGAAGTGTGTATAGGTACAAAGCTAGACTTGTTGTGAAAGGGTTTGCTCAGACATATGCTACAGATTATGATGAGACTTATAGTTCTGTGGCAAAGATGGCAACCATTAGGACACTCATAGCTACTGGAGCATGTAAAGGTTGGAAATTACGTCAATGAGATGTGAAGAATGCTTTTCTAAATGGTTATATTTCAGATGCTATTTTCATGGAGCAACCACAAGGATTCACAGATGAAAGGTATCCAGATCATGTATGTAAGCTTAAGAGAGCTTTGTATCATTTGAAGCAAGCCCCAAGGGCATGGAATTATAGACTTGTGAAGTTCTTGAAGGAACTTGGTTTCCAAGTATCTAAAGCAGATAGTAGCTTGCTTATCAAAGCAAGTGATGATAGGTTCATTTACATGTGCATATATGTTGATGATATAATTCTTATAGGTATAGATGAGAAAGGAATTCAAATCCTAAAGAAACAAATGGAGAAAGAATTCAAGATTAGTGACTTGGGAGATTTGTCATATTTCTTGGGCATGGAGATCTCATACACTCAACATGGAGTATATGTAACTCAAGAAAGGTATTTGAAAAACTTGTTGATCAAGTTTAAAATGGATGATTGCAGAGTAGCACCTACTCCAATGGAGGTGAATCATAAATCGAGTAGATATGGAGGAGAAGAATTCAAGGACATGAAGCTATATCAAAGTTTGGTTGGTAGTCTGATTTATGCTACATTAACTAGGTCTGAATTGTCATATGCAATTGGAGTATTATCTCAATTCATGCATTATCCTAGGAAAGAACATTGGGTTGCGGGACAAAGAGTGTTGAGGTACATTAAGGGTACACTCAAAGAAGGTTTGTATTATGGTTTTACATCAGATACAAACATCAAGATATATTAGTGATACAGATTGGGTAGGTAATCGTGATGATAGGAGATCAACTTATGGATACTTGTGTTATGTGGGAGATAAGTTAATTTCATGGTGTTCAAAGAAGCAACACACAGTTGCTTTATCATCTACAGAGGCTGAGTACAAGGGTATGGTTGAAGTTGCAAAGGAAGTGATATGGCTTGAGACTCTTATGAAGAGTTTTGACATCATTCAGAGTACACCCACTATTCATGGAGATAACATGAGTTCATTGTATTTAGTTGCTAATCCTGTTTTTCATGCTAGGACTAAACACATAGAGATTCAGTATCATTTTCTAAGAGAGAAAGTGATGGATAAGGAGATTGAAGTCATACATACTTCAACAAAATATCAGATAGCTGATATGCTAACCAAAAGCTTGGATGGACCAAAGCTTTAGAGATTCAAAGACATGGCAGGTATAAAGAAGATAGAGAAAACCTCAATTGATAATTGAGGGGGAGCTATTGGTGCAAGGCAATCAACAATTCAAGGTTTGATGAAGTTTTGAAGTCAAGGATTGAAGAAAAGATCAAGTTATGAAGCATGGAGAAAGTACATGTTCAGAGGATGAAGATGTGTATACATATGTACATTAATTTAGAGTTAGCTCACATATGCTTTTGTATGGTTATAAACTTGTACATTTTTGCCTATATATACAAGTAAAAATTTTGGCGCAAATGAGAGAGAGTGTGAGAGAAAAAGAATTGAAGAGAATTAGAAGTCATTAGACACTTGTGAAGTGAGTAAGATAGCTCTCTCATCCAGATGTAAAACTTTTCAGGAATAAAGAAAAGTTACACCCGATTTTTCTGTGTGTTCTCCTTCTGTGCTCGATCATTTCAAAAATCCTTTTGTAGGTGTCTAATTCCATAGTTACTGAGTCTATGGTTGAAGTTTGAGAGCCTAATTGTAAACAGGCTATGAGAATTATGAGTAGGAACATTCATATGTGAGGAAGTGTTGAGTGACTTCAGAAACAGGTGCAATCTCGATGGTCAAAGATGATGGAGAATGTTAATCTCCAAAAGAACAACTTATTCTTGTGATTAGAACACCTCTATACCAAGAATAAGTCAAACACTCCACTAATTTAGAGGATCAATTGCTAATTACCAAAAGATTAACAAATCTGTGAAGAAGATGAAACACAGAAAAGTCTGCTGCACTATTTTTCCACATTGACCTATCAAACATGTAAAGTTTTTGATGAAACTTTGTACGAAGTATCTCCTAGAGATTGCGCATCTACTCCAAGTTGAATCACTTCAAAAGATTGAGTATAACTTGAGAAATTGATTTCACAAGTTACCTATGTCAGAAACTGTTACTCAGAACAGTCGACTTTACACCTGTAACTTTTAAGACTTGGTTCTCCTTGAATAGAACCCGTTTTACAAAATGCTTCTAGACATAAGTAGCTTATCTTCCAACTTAAAGATTAAGCCCTCACTCATGCAAAACTTTAAACTGTGCTAGGAGAAATGACCAAAACATTGACTTCGAAATCTGCACCTGTTTTAGGAACTAGTGAACATGGTTCACATATGAATGTTCCTACACTTAATTCACTTAGCCTGATTACAATTGGAAGCTGAAACTTTGCACAGAGGTCAAGCAACTCTCAACTTAGACTTGTACAAAAGCATTTCACAATTGATCCACTGTAGAAGGAGAACACACAGAAACATCGGGCGCAAAATTTTTCATTTACTCAGAGAAAATACAACTGAGTGATGAGAGCTAACTCAAATTCACTTTCCTCTATCTCATGACTTCTATCTCCCTCATTCTTGACATCTAACTATTGTCACATATGCTCTCATACATGCCCCGACTTTTCTCAAGGTATTTATAGATAATTTGTACATAATTCTTACTGAACAAAAGATCTAAGTCATCTATGACTATGCTAATGTACATATGTGTACACTTCTCTTGTCCTCTGATTGTAATCTTCTTCCACACTTTAGGAATTGATTCTTCCTTCATCATTTGATCTTCCAAGCCTTCAATTGGTGATTGGTATGCACCAACAGCTCCCCCTCAATCATCAATTGAGGTCTTCTCTGTCTTCTTGATACTTGCCATGTCTTTGAACCTTTGTAACTTAGGTCCATCCAAACTCTTTGTCATCATATCTGCCACTTGTTCTTTTGTTGGAGTGTACATCACTTCAATCTCTTTATCAAGTACCTTTTCCCTCAAGAAATGATACTGAATCTCTATATGCTTAGTCCTGGCATGAAAAACAGGGTTAGCTGCCAAATACAAAGAACTCATGTTGTCTCCAAAAATTATTGGAGTACTATGATCAAACTCAAAACTCTTCATCAAGGTCTTCAACCATATCACTTCTTTTGCAGCTTCTACCATTCCTTTATACTCAGCTTCTGTGGATGATAAAGCAACTGTATGTTGCTTCTTTGAACACCAAGACACTAACTTATCTCCAACATAACATAGATATCCATGAGTAGACCTTCTATCATCTGAGTCACCTGCCCAATCTGCATCACTAAATACTTTGATTCTTGTGTCAGAAGTGAAACCATAATACAAACCTTCACTTAGGGTTCCCTTGATATATCTGAGTACCCTTTGGGCTGCAATCCAATGAGTCTTCTTTGGACAATGCATGAATTGTGACAACACACCTACTGCATATGATAGATCTGGCCTTGTCAAGGTAGCATAGATTAGACTACCTACCAAACTCTGATATTTCTTCATGTCATTGAACTCTTCACCTCCAATGGTGTAGTTGAGGTCCTGCTATCTTCCATGTTAAACTTGACTAGAAGATTCTTCAAGTATCTCTCTTGTGAAACATATACTCCATGTTGAGTATACACAATCTGCATTCCTAGAAAATAAGATAAGTTTCCCAAATCACTTATCTTAAACTCCTTCTCTATTTGCTTCTTGAGTTCATTGATTCCTTGAGCATCTGTTCCTGTAACAATAATATCATCAACATAAATGCACATATAAATATATCCATTTTCACTTGCCTTCACTAGCAAGCTACTATCTGCCTTTGATGCTTGAAAACCACATTCATTCAAGAACTTGAACAATCTGTAATTCCAAGCTCTTGGGGCTTGCTTCAACCCATATAAAGCTCTCTTGAGCTTACACACATAATCTGACCCAATTGACTCCATGAAGCCTTCTGGTTGCTCCATATATACTTCATCTGCAATGTAACCATTTAGAAATGCATTTTTCACATCCAATTGTGATAATTTCCATCCTTTGCAAGCAGCAATAGCAATCAATGTCCTAATTGTAGACATCTTAGCAACAGGACTAAAGGTCTCATCATAATCTACCCCATAAGTTTGGGCATAACCTTTAACCACAAGTCTAGCCTTATATCTAGACACCTTACCATCTGCAAACCTCTTTGTTTTATATACCCACTTGCATCCAATGACCTTCTGATTCTTTGGTCTTGGTACTAATTCCCAAGTTTCATTTTCAAGTAGAGCATCATACTCTTCTTGCATTGCCTTCTCCCAATTCTGTTTACCTTTGGCTTCTTCATAAGTAATTGGATCTTCTTCTGTTTTCACAATGTAGGCATAATCTTTTGTTGTTAGGAAAGATGTATCATAACTATACCTTATAGGCTCTTTCCTTTCTCTTGTAGATCTCCTGATTTCTGCACTTCTTGAAGTTTCAGCCTCATTTGATTCTGGATCAAATCTTGGCCCTTCTTCTACATGATCCTGCACTCTACATCTAGAGTCAACTTCATCAACAATTTCTTCACATACTTTTACCTTTGCCTTTCCTTTCCTTTGTATTTCTTCAACACCTGCATACTCATTTGGTGATCCTGTATACCACATGTTTTGCTCATCAAATGTTACATCTTTAGTAACAAGAAATTGCTTTGTGGATGGACTCCACAACCTGTAACCCATTTGTCTATCATCATATCCAATAAACACATACTTCTCTGCTTTTGGTTCTAGCTTATGTCTTAATTGTGAAGGAACATAAGCATATGCAATACATCCAAATACTTTACAATGATCAAGACTAGGCTTCTTACCCCACCATGCTTCATAAGGGGTTCCTCCATCCAAAGCTTTGCAAGGCAACCTATTCACAAGGTATGTTGCAGTGTTAATGGCCTCTGCCCATAAGTAATTTGGACAATTCTTTTCCTTCATCATGGCTCTTGCAAACTCTACAAGAGTCCTATTCCTCCTTTCTGCTACTCCATTTTGTTGAGGGGAGTACCTGCAAGTCACTTCTCTTTTGATACCTGCATTCCACAAATAATCATCAAACTCTTTTGAGAAATACTCTCCCCCTCCATCTGATCTTAACCTCCTTAACTTTTGTCCTGTGATCCTTTCTGCATAAGCATGGAAATGTTTGAATGTCTTGAAGACTTCTGATTTGTCCTTGATTACATACAAAGTAATCCACCTGGTTGCATCATCAACAAACAACACATAATATCTGGATCCATTTATGCTATAGTCCCTTGAGGGACCCCATACATCTGTATGAACCAATTCAAGCATGTTTGAATACTTGTACCCTGATTTGTTATAAGAACTCTTATGTGCTTTACCTAGTTGACAAGCTTCACACTTGTACACCATATGTTGCCCTTCAATGTTTGGCAATCCAAGCACCACCTGATTCTTTGACATCTCCTTTATAGCTCTCTCATTGAAATGACCTAGCCTTTTATGCCATAGGTCTAATTCAGATACCTTTTGACCTCCATAGGTAAACAATGCATGTCCCACATTACCTTGGACTTTGAGAGTAAACAATCTTCCTTCCTTTTTACCTGCAATTATGTTTCTATATCCCTGATTTGGATCTTGTACATAAACACCATCATTTGTGAATCTTACCTCATATCCTTTCTCCACAATTTGCCCTACACTTATCAAATTTTTAGGAATAGTAGGAACATAAAGTACCTTGCTCAGAAGTGTACTTCCACTCTTTGTCTTAACTGATCCAATGCTTTCCACTTTATGTTTGGTATTGTCACCTGTTTGAACTGTATGTCCATTTACCCTTGCTTCCATATCAGTCATCAAGGATAGATTCCCACTCAGATGGTTGCTGCACCCTGAGTCAATATAAAACACTCTTTGATCTTCTCCCATTGATTCATGAGTTGCATTCAAGATAAGAGTCATGTCATCCTTCTGATCTGATGCATAATTGTAATAATTATTGTTGTAGGACTGAGATTGGAAGTTTCTTCCACCTCCTCTACCATATGATGTCCTACCACCTCTTCCTCTGAAGTTACCTCTTTGGTTTCTGCCTCCTCTACCTCTTTGACTATAATTCTGATTGTTGTATCCTCCACTTTGATTATTATACCAACAATCATTTGCCAAATGATTTGTTCTGCCACAAATCCAACAAGCTTTAGCATTATCTTTGTTCTTACCTCCTCTTCCTTTACCTCTGAAATTTGTCTTCCCTTTTGTGAAGTTAGCTTGATTTGAATTCCCTTCATCATCATTTGATTGCTTTCCTTTGCCATTCTTTTTCTTGTCTTTGGAGTACATGGCTTGACTTGTACTTCTATCATTGTCTCCTTTAAGATCCTGCTCAAAGGTTAGCATGTGTCCTAGCAATTGATTAAGGTCAGGAGTAAAGTGATCAAGTGACAACTCTATGGACAAGATAAAAGGCTTCCACTTCTCATCACCTCTTAGACCTGTAAGTATTTGTCTTACCAACTTTTCTTCTTCAATATCTTCATCCACTGCTCCCAAGCTATCTGCAATATCTTTCATCTTTGCCACATAATCTGAAATTGATTGTGAGCTCTTCTTCTTGAAGGTTGTGAACTCAGCCCATAGTGAGGACTTCCTTGACTTAGTTGTATTTTGGAAATGCTCTTCCAAGGCATTCCAAACATCTGTGGCACTTTCCAAACCTCTGATGTGAGGTAAAAGGTAATCATTCACAGCCATGTAGATGATACTCCTTGCTTGAGCATCCTTTCTCATCCAAGTTTTCAACATTGCAAGTTCTTCCCTAGTAGGAATACTTGGATCTGCAAATTCTGGTTTTTCTTCATCTCCTGTAATAAATGATATAAGGTCTTTGCTCATGAGGTGTGCTTCCATCCTCATGGACCATGCTGGATAGTTCTCCCTATCTAGCTTATCAATCTGCAAGCTTTCTCCCATCTTGTATCCACCTGTGTATTGAAACTTCAAGCTTTACAAACAATGTATGTACCTTTACTTCGAATTGAACTCCTTTTGCCTTTCTTGATGTCAATTTGTCTTCTCCTCGAGCTTTAACTCCAAGCTTTCACTTCTTGATCCTTCAAATGTTGAATTTCTTGAATCTGCAGCAGTCGGGATCCTCCTTTTCTTCAAATTTCTTCAAATTGATGTCTCCTGCTCTGATACCACTGATGGAGAATGTTAATCTCCAAAAGAACAACTTATTCTTGTGATTAGAACACCTCTATACCAAGAATAAGTCAAACACTCCACTAATTTAGAGGATCAATTGCTAATTACCAAAAGATTAACAAATCTGTGAAGAAGATGAAACACAGAAAAGTCTGCTGCACTATTTTTCCACATTGACCTATCAAACGTGTAAAGTTTTTGATGAAACTTTGTACGAAGTATCTCCTAGAGATTGCGCATCTACTCCAAGTTGAATCACTTCAAAAGATTGAGTATAACTTGAGAAATTGATTTCACAAGTTACCTATGTCAGAAACTGTTACTCAGAACAGTCGACTTTACACCTGTAACTTTTAAGACTTGGTTCTCCTTGAATAGAACCCGTTTTACAAAATGCTTCTAGACTTAAGTAGCTTATCTTCCAACTTAAAGATTAAGCCCTCACTCATGCAAAACTTTAAACTGTGCTAGGAGAAATGACCAAAACATTGACTTCGAAATCTGCGCCTGTTTTAGGAACTAGTGAACATGGTTCACATATGAATGTTCCTACACTTAATTCACTTAGCCTGATTACAATTGGAAGCTGAAACTTTGCACAGAGGTCAAGCAACTCTCAACTTAGACTTGTACAAAAGCATTTCACAATTGATCCACTGTAGAAGGAGAACACACAGAAACATCGGGCGCAAAATTTTTCATTTACTCAGAGAAAATACAACTGAGTGATGAGAGCTAACTCAAATTCACTTTCCTCTATCTCATGACTTCTATCTCCCTCATTCTTGACATCTAACTATTGTCACATATGCTCTCATACATGCCCCGACTTTTCTCAAGGTATTTATAGATAATTTGTACATAATTCTTACTGAACAAAAGATCTAAGTCATCTATGACTATGCTAATGTACATATGTGTACACTTCTCTTGTCCTCTGATTGTAATCTTCTTCCACACTTTAGGAATTGATTCTTCCTTCATCATTTGATCTTCCAAGCCTTCAATTGGTGATTGGTATGCACCAACAAAAGAAATAGTCAGTTCTCAGTGCACAATGTAAAGTTTTGCACACATGAAGAATCAAAATCTAATTTGGAAGGTAAACCATGTATGGTTAAAAGCATTTGCATAAACGGGTTTTAATTTGGGAGAACCAAGCTTTAGAAGTTGCAGGTGTCAAAGTCGACTGTAAAAACCTATAGTTTTAGACATAGGTGACTTGTTGAGATCATTTCTCAAGATCTACTGAGTCTTTTGGAATGATTTAACTTGACAGAGGTGTGCAAACTACGAGTGACACATTGTACAAAGTTTTATAAAAACTGTTACACATTTGATAAGTCAATGAGTGAGTTATGTGCAGCACACTTTCTGTGTAGTCATCTTCTTCACAGTTTGTTCAAGATTTTGATAATTGAGTATTGATCCTCCAAATTGGTGAAGCTTTTATTATTCTTGATATAGAGGTGCAAACTAACTTCAAGGATAACTTGTTCTTTTGGAGATTAACACTCTCCATCATTTTCCATCTCCTTACTTGGCAACAGGGCCCTCAAATCGTATCTAGGATGTGCTCAATTTCGGCTTCTTCATTATCATCATTCTCGATAGGTGGTGAAGGATTAGGTCTCTCCTCCCTGAATGTTGAAATCGGATATGGTTCTAATGTGGACACATGGTAAAGTGGATGTATTCTCATGGTACTTGGTAACTACAGCTTGAAAGTGACAAGATTAATCTCGGACAAGATGGTCAATGGAACAAATGTCTCATGGTCTAGCTTTGCACAAGACCTTGAAGTCTACAAATTATTTCTAAGTAACCACACTTTATCCCCAATGTGATGATGGAGACCTTTAATTCTCCAATGTCAAGTCTACCTTGGTTTAAGAACACCTCTATCTCAAGTATAGATGAGAATTTACATCAATAGTTCAAAACTTTCCAAGTTAAAGGATTAACTGTACTTTCTTCTTCAATTTTGAATCTTTGTTCTTCTTCAAATAGTCTGCCTCAAGTTTCCACTTCATTACCTGCAAATGACATGGATGTAAATGCTTCAAATTACATAAGAATCTTTGAATGATCCTTGTGTAACCTTTAGGCACAATAGGCCATTGATTAGACTGAATGAAACTCTGACTAATCACTAGGATCAAAGTATATATGAAAACTATTGTTCGGAAATGGCGACTTTGACATAGGTAACTTCTTCAACTAATTTCTCTTAGATTATAACCCATTTTACAAAATAAAATTGGACATATCTTCCTTATCTCCCAACTTATATTTCTAATGCTTAAAGAGAAAAAAATTGTACACACATCACTGAGATCTATGCAAAACATTAATCGACGAGATGCACCATTTTTGAGTCTTCACTTCACATAGTTGACATGTGAATGCACCTATGAACCATACACACAGTATGAAAGGAATTAGGAGATGAAATTTTAACCATATCTTGATTTACTATTGAATTAAATCTTCATACAAGGATTTCTCATCCACATGATCATTCTGAGAGAAATGTAGATTAGATTGAGCTCTAACTCTACAAATTTCACTCGACACATCGATGTCATCTATGATAATGAATTCACACCTTTCCCAAAGTCATAATGTACTTATATATCTACAAGTTCATAAGTCGATCATGACCAATACATTGTTATTCACTTTATTTATTAATTACCTTACATATTCTTAACTATAGTACACTAATTAGGATCCTCTAAAGTCAATACATGCAGAGTCATGTCTCATGCTTTTTGTCCATTGCTCTCTTCATCCTTCTTGGTCTTTATGTATAAAAAAATTCTCTTTATTTTTATCCATGCTCTTGCTTATCTTCATTATCTTTTAGAAACATCAATTTCTGATTGGTTTGCTCCAACAACTGCCCCTTAGTCACTAATTGTAATTATGCTCTTCTTCTTTATTCATGCCATCTCTTTGAATATCTATAGCTTAGGTCCATCTAGACTCTTGGTTAACATATCTGCTACCTGTTCTTTTGTTGGTGTGTACATGACTTCAATTTCTTTATTGGGTACCTTTTCCCTTAAGAAATGATATTGAATCTCAATATGTTTAGTCTTCGCATGAAAAACAGGATTAGATGCTAAGTAAAGTGAACTCATGTTGTCACCATGTATAATTGGAACACCTACTCAATTGCAAGGCTCTTCATCAAATTCTTCATCCATATTACTTCTTTTGCTCCTTCTACCATTCCTTTGTACTCAACTTCTATGGATGACAAAGCAACTATGTGTTGCTTCTTTGAAAACCATGATAATAGCTTTGTTGGAGACATTTAAATCTCCAAATGTTTGATCTACCTTGGTTTAAGAATGCTATATCAAGAATAAACCAAACTTCAAAAAAACTTTTCATTAGTCATCAAGATCATTGAAAAATACTTCTTTGTGTGAAGTTTCTTCAACTTTAGAAAGTCTTCTTTAGAAATAGACTTCAATATCTACACATATCTTTGAATTTAATAATTCAAATGATGCACACACATTCAAGCTTGCGTTGCGCAAGTATAATGATCATTAATTCTCCAAAAGAACTATTAAATCTTTGATTTGATCACTTAGATCAAATGTATATTTGAAACTATCTTCCTGACATGGTGACTTTGACATGGTTAACTTCATAAGCTGATTTCTCTCTAAGTATCACCCATTTTGCCAAATGCTTTTAGCCATAGATGCCTTATATTCTAACTTAATTTTTGAATGCTCAACCATAGAAAAATTTACACTGAGCATTGAGATCCAAGTAAATCTTTGAACAACAAAATGCACAATTCTGAGAAGTTCACTTGCAGACTTCTACATATGAATGTTCCTCCTTGTCATACGCACAACGTGAAGAGAATTAGATCATGAAACTTTATTCATAGCTTTAATAAATTCTAAATTAGATGTTTAGAAAAGATTTTTTTATCTAGATGATCACGTTGAGAGAAATCTAAGATAGACTCGACACTATTCTGAGAAGAAGACTCTCTGCAGATCTATCACTCATAGACTTGAACTCTATTGGTTCTACTCCCTTATTTCTTGACATAATTGACCTGTATATGTACATTTGTACTCGTCCCATATCTATTACATGACTCTCTATCATTCTTATAAGTATTCATGGCTATATTACAAGAATTTTCACTCATAATGTACATATGTGTACCGACTATGTCTTCCTTGAACTTCTTAACTTTCTTTTGATCTTTGAACTGCTTCAATTACTTCATAATCACCTATTATTGATTGGTTTGCACCAAGAGCTCCCCCTCAATCATTAATTGTGATTATATTATTCTTCTTTATGTCGGCCATCTCTTTAAACCTTTGTAACTTGGGTCCATCCAAGCTTTTTGTTAGCATATCTGCCACCTGTTCTTTTGTTGGTGAATACATGACTTCAATTTCTTTATCAAGAACCTTTTTTCTTAAGAAATGATATTGAATCTCTGTGTGTTTAGTTCCGGCATGAAAAACATGATTAGATGCTAAATACAATGAACACATGTTATCTCCAAATATGATTGTAGTACTCTGATCAATTCCAAGACTTTCCAACAAGGTCTTCAACCATATTACTTCTTTTGTAGCTTCCACCATTCCTTTATACTCAACTTCTATGGATGTCAAAGCAACTTTATGTTGCTTATTTGAACACAAAGAGACTAGCGTATCTCCAACATAACACAAGTAACCATGATTAGACCTTCTATCATCTGAATTACCTAAACAATCTGCATCACTAAACATTTTGATTCTACTATCACAAGTAAATCCATAATACAAATCTTCACTGAGAGTTCCTTGGATATATCTTAGCACTCTTTGTGCTGCAATCCAATGGGTTTTCTTTGGACAATGCACGAATTGTGATAAAACACCAACTACATATGAAAGATTTGGTCTTGCTAATGTAGCATAGATTAAACTACCTAGAAAACTCGGATATGTCTTCATGTCTTTGAACTCTTGTCCTCCATACCTGCTCCATTTGTGATTTACCTCCAAAAGGTGTGGTTGAAGGCTTACAATTATCTATATTAAATTTTATTAGAAGATTCTTCAAGTACCTTTCTTGTGTAACATATACTCCATGTTGAGTATACACAATCTCCATCCCTAGGAAATAAGACAAATTTCCCAAATCACTTATCTTAAACTCCTTTTCCATTTGCTTCTTGAGCTCTTTAACTCCTTGAGCATCTGTACCTATGACAATAATGTCATGAACATAAATGCAAACATAAATGTACCCATTTTCACTTGTCTTGACTAGCAAACTCATATCTACCTTTGAAGCTTGATATCCAAGCTCATTCAAGAACTTGAAAAGTCTATAATTACATGCCCTTTGAGCTTGCTTCAAGCCATACAAAGATCTCTTGAGCTTACATACATAATCTACTCCATTTTACTCTTTGAAACCCTTTGGTTGCTCCATGTACACCTTATCTACAATATATCCATTTAAAACTGCATTCTGTACATCTAATTGAGATAGCTTCCAATCTTTACATGTTGGAGTAGCAATTAGAGTTTTGATTGTAGACATCTTAGCAAATGGACTAAAGGTTTCGTCATATTCCACTCCATGTATTTGGGCATATCCTTTGACCACAAGTCTATCCTTGTATCTAGACACTTTTTCACCTGCAAATGGCTTTGTCTTATACACACACTTACATCCAATTACCTTCTGATTTCTTGGTCTTGACACCAATTGCCATGTCTCATTCTCAAGTAGAGCATCATACTCCTCTTACATTGCTTTTTCCGAAGTTTGTTTACCTTTAGCTTCATCATGTGTTGATGGATCTTCATGTGTCTTCACAATGTAAGCATAATCTTTGGTTGTCAAGAAAGAAGTATCATAGCTATACCTGATAGGTTGCTTCCTTTCTCTTGATGAACTTCTAATCTCTGCACTCCTTGAGGTCTCTGCTTCATTTTTCTCTGGATCAAACCTTGGCCTATCTTCATCATTATCCTTCATTTCATTTTTGTAAACATCATCATCATTATCCTCTTCATATACCTTCATCTTTGAATTCCCTTTCCTTTTGATTTCTTCAGGATCTATGCATTCATTGTTTGGCCCTGTATACCATGTGCTTTGCTCATCAAATGTAACATCTTTTAAAACAAGGAATTGTTTTGTGGATGGATTCCAAAACCTGTATCCCATCTGTCTATCATCATACCCAATAAATACATACTTTTCTACCTTGGGTTCTAGATTATGTTTCAATTGAGATGGAACATAAATATATGCCAAACATCCAAATATTTTCCAATGATCAAGAGTAGGTTTCTTACCCCACCATACTTCATAAGGGTTCATTTCATCCAAAACTTTGCAAGGTAGCCTATTCACAAGATAAGTTGCAATGTTGATTGCTTCTGCCCTCATGTAATTAGGGTGATTCTTTTCCTTCATCATTGATCTTGCAAACTCTATAAGAGTTTTATTTCTTCTTTCTACAACTCCATTTTGTTGTGGGGAGTACCTGCAAGTCACTTCTCTTTTATACCTGCATTCCACATATAATCATCAAAATCTTTAGAAAAATATTCTCCTCCATCTGATCTCAATATCTTAAGCTTTTGTCTTGTAATTCTTTCTGCATAAGCAAGATAGTGTTTAAATGTCTCAAAAACTTCATATTTATCCTTGATTACATATCGAGTAATCCACCTTGTTGAATAATCAACAAACAACACATAATATCTAGATCCATTTATGCTATAGTCCTTTGAAGGACCCCACACATTTGTATGAACCACTTTAAGCATATTTGAATACTTGTATCCTTGCTTATTGTATGACTTCTTGTGAGCTCTACCTAATTGACAAGCCTCACATTTGTAGATCATATGTTCACCTTCAATATTCGGTAGACAAAGAACTACACCATTCTTTGTCATCTCCCTTATCCGTCTTTCATTGAAATGTCCTAACCTCTTATGCCATAGGTCCAATTCAGACATCCTTTGGTTTCCATAAGTGAACAATGCATGTCCCACATTACCTTGGACTTTGAGAGTGAATATACTTCCTTCCCTTTTTCCTCTAACAGTGTTATTATATCCCTGACTTGGATCTTTAAAATAAACACCATCATTTGTGAATCTGACTTGATATCCCTTCTCAACAATTTTCCCTACACCTATCAAATTCTTGGGGATTGTTGGAACATAACGTACCTTGCTTAGAAGTGTACTTCCAATCTTTGTCTTCACTGATCCAATGCTTTCAACCTTGTGTTTGGTGTTGTCTCCTGGTTGAAGTGTATATCCATTCACTCTAGTTTCCATAGTATTCTTTAAGGTAATATTACCACTCCGATGATTC
>CM035412.1:3309627-3549627 GCA_020310875.1 Ceratopteris richardii
CTTCATCTCATCACCATCATCACCATCATCATCATCACCATCTCCCACCTCCATCTCCATCTCCATCTCCATCATCGCAAAAGAAAATTTTCAGTTTTTGATCATATCACCTTCTCCACCTCATTTCCCTCATTCCACTTGTGAGAGAGAGCGAGAGAGCAATATTGTGTGCCTTGTGTTCGCATGTTTGTTGAGTTTCTTGCAGGTTCCAGCAGCATCATCCCCTCCAGCACGTTGCGCAGGTACGGAAATGTGCAGAACTGTCTCGTAGTCGCCAGCTTCTGTCGATCGCGATTGACAGAAATTTTCATCTTTTGGTAAAATTGAGTGCACCACAGTAGTCTAGAGACCTTGCACAACACAGATCCACAAAAATTTTTGAAAAAATTGCAAAATTTCAGTCCATCACGATTGATAGCCAGTCAATCGCGATTGACACTGTCCATCGCGACGGACAGCCAGTCCATCGCGATTGACAGCCCCCGACGGACACATGTCCATCGCGACGGACACCCCTGTCCATCGCGACCGATAGAAAAATCGCGATTGACACCAGTCCATCGCGATTGACACCAGCCCATCGCGACTGACAGCAGTCCATCGCGACTGATACCCAGTCCATCGCGACTGATACCCAGTCCATCGCGACTGATACCCTGTCCATCGCGACTGATACCCTGTCCATCACGACTGATACCCTGTCCATCGCGATTGATACCCTGTCCATCGCGACTGATACCCTGTCCATCACGACTGACACCTGTCCATCGCGATTGACAGCCCAGTCGATCGTGATTGACAGCCGATTTCGGTCAATTTTTTAGGTTTTTTCTAATTTGAATATTTTGGCTAATTTTGGACATGGATCATGGACTCTAGAGCACATAAGGAGGCTATAGGCAAATAACCCGAGGAAAACCTGTTGCCCTGTTGGCCTGTTTGAACCCTGTTTTAATCCCTGAAGCCTGAACTGACATAACTTCCTCATATGAAATCCGTTTGCTGTGATTCTTGTTTTGTTGGAAAGCTCGTGAGGAGTACAACAAAAACTTCCACTGGTTATGTGAAAATTAATATCAGGATTATTAGATAGGGTTTTTTGAAGTTGACCATACCCCGAGGTAGGAAAACTGAGGGATCCTTGGGATTATTTTCCGTAAAGGCAAAGGATAATTTGGTCTGTGAGTTACATGCATGAAAGTGGTCTATTGTGTCATTTGAACCTAAGTCTTGAGCTAACCGTGGGACTTTTACAGGTACAGTAAGAGCACTTGAGGGCATTCAAGCAAGAGTAAGTGCAAGCTTGGGAACACGCTTCCTGGGCACTCAAGGGCAACCAAGAAGGAAACAAAAGGTTGGAAATTCTCAACTCCCTTTGTCAATTCCTAGCTTAGGCTAAGAACGACTAGTGAAAGGAGTAAGCCAGGGCGGCGATAGGCATTTGTCAAGTTGAAGACTACCTCTGCACTCAAGTTCAAGATTAAACCTAATCTCTTCGTGATGCGATAATCATAAAGGAAAGAATCTAACGTGGAACGATCAACTTCAAGTGCGAAAATTAACTCAAATATTCCTGACGACGTGATTTTTGACAAGAGCATAAACACGGTAACCACTAAAAGGAATCAAGTAGCTGATACAAAAGAACTAAGCAACGAGGTTGTACTTGGGCAAATTTGGGCTATTCAATTAGGCTTATGAACCTTAGATCAGGACGACATCTCGTAAGGGATAGACAAAGCCTTAGGTCTTCAGAGGTTAGTGTCAACCACACTGCTAGGTCTTGGGCCTAGCAGTTGAGCCACCACTCATCCTACCCTAGCTCTGAGACCAGTGAATCAGAGATGTCTCAAGGCATGGACCGACCTACGGGAAGTTCAGGGGTACCATAATTGCACAGGGTAGAAGGCCCGTATAAGACGCAGCTGGAATACCTTAGGACCAACCGATTAGGTGCTAGCATCTATGGGGACGGTCTAGGAAGATCCGTGGTCTAGATTAAAAATCCTGACCAATCCATAGGACTAGAGCATCCAACTGTCAAGTTTGAAAACGGAGCATACCTAGACAAGGAAGGGACAATATATGTAGTCACCAGTCACCCCGATAGGACAGATGAATTTGGGAACGTGATCTAAGAAGCGGATTTAGGTGACTTGGAGCAAGGAAACATGGGTGTAGAACCTAGAACCCCCAGAGGCAAATCTGTTCTCACTAGGATTATCACACCGGAGTGGATTCCCCAGGACAACAAGAGCATAGACCTGCTTCTGAACCGAGAGACTGATGAAGCCTTTTGGAGGTATAAATCTAATCGGCCAAATGACATAGGAACAATCATGATCTATGAGTTCAAAGATCCAGACAGCCCAGGTAGAGTGACCTACTTAGATCACGCTTCAGAGAGGATCTTTGTGGTTACAGAAAATGATAGGCATGCTTACACTTGGAAAGGTGAATTCATTTTCCCCCAACCAAGATCGAACGTGTCCTATGGTCACCCTGGAGCTGGAACATCCCAAGCTCATGGAACTCAAAGAGACAGAAGTAGAGATAGCCAGAAGTAAGCTTTGCCAACCTAGGGGGTAGAGAAAGAACAAGGACGGAAACAAATAGAGTAGAACCTGAGGTACTTAGAGCTCACAGGAATCAAAGACATGCGGATGAATTCCCTCTACCAAGACCAAGAGAGCACACGAGGACCCTGAGACCGACCCAACTAGTTAAGTCTATGAAAAACTACTTCGATGGCACTGGAGATCCCTACGATCATGTGGCTGAGTTTAGGCAAGTCTTGAGAGCTGAACAAGTGGAGGATCTGTTCACGCAATACAATGCCTTTGGTCTAACCCTTAGGAACACTGCCCTGACATGGTTTCAACCACTAAATGAAAGGCAGTTCAGGAGCATAGACCAACTCCTAGAGGCTTTCATTATTGAATTCTCTAAGAGTGGCATAAGACATAATACCTCCTCGCTGATTCATAGCTTCAAGCAAACCCCTCAAGAAACCGTGAGACTTGCAGGAAGAAGATTTAGGCAATACTTAGAAAGATGCCCTGTTCCGGAGCTGAACTTGTGGATGATGCACATGACCAATTCCCACAAGACATCCCATCCATTTATGAGGAGCAGGAGAGCACCCACGCTCAGGAAAGATTAGACTTTGAGTCTAACTCTCTACAAGAATTACCCCACTTCACAGGCCCGTGGGAAGCTAAGTCTACTTGTATGAGAGCACCCACGGTCATGGTACGAAATGAGGACTCAGTCATACCTAGGAACACAGAGGTAGTGAAAAACACTAAAGTACAATGCAACCTCACCTTAGAAGAGCTACTCAAAGTAAGGCCAGAGCTATGGAAACATGTAGCCAAACAAGTACCAGAAATAGCCAAACCTCGTTTCCAGGTAGGTTCCCAGAGAACAGTGCCAGAAATACCATTGGACAAGATAGGAGACATGAGTGAGGGCGAAGAGGGAAACACATATCTTCCTATCACCCATCAAGGATACACCACCAAGGCCATTCTAGACTCAGGTGCAGGAGTTGCAATTGCTACCACTTCCCTATGGAAGCGTTGGGGCAAGCCAGCACTCAGGCCCACGAGGCTGAAATTGCAGATGGCCGATGGTCACATAGAAAGACCCTTAGGATTGCTAGAAGGAATAACTCTCACCACATGTGGTGTCGAGTTCGAGCATACATTTGCTATATGTGATTTTAGCAAAAATCATGCCTATGAAATGATCTTGGGACGACCCTTTATGCGACAGTTGCAAGTGGTACAGGATTGGGGAACCAATTCCTTGTACCTGCAACACTTAGGTGTCACGACCAAAGTGAATCTTAAAGATTACTCTCATAGAGATGTCCCTCCTATCCAATGGAATCCCATCCATAGAGCCAAAGATGATACGTAATCTGTGCATTCCATAGGATCAGGATCCTCATGGATGCATGAAGACACCCACTTATGGATGTGCAAAGTGGCAGTAGAAGAGGAGAAAAGAGAAAAGGCCAGAGAAATAGGTGCAAACGAAACACATAGACCCATTCAAGACCCTATGCACCTGTAGTATTTCCTGATGAAGAATTTGAACCCCATGGCTGGGCAGAAATTTTAGCAACCATGGATGTAGCCATCAATGAAGAACAATGGACACCCCAATGTGATGAGGATGGTTATGACATTTCAGTCTTCTCCATAGAGCCGATCATGGGAGAAGCAGTGTTAGAAGAGTGCGAACCTAGCCCTGATGCATTTGAGGATGCAAATGACTCCGATTTAGAGTCAATCATTATGGACCCACCTTTTGCATCACTTCTATGAAGTAGAATTTCAACCCCAGAGGCATGGAGAGCTTACAAATGATGTAAGACTAGCCACACATGTGACCCCAAAGGAAGAAGGAAAGAAAAGAAAGAAGAGAGAAGTCACACCAGAAGAGGAAGAATCTTTGTTTGAGGTCCCAGAAAATGTTAAGAAGTATGAGATAGATGACAAGAGAGTCATGATCAGAATGCCTAAACGAGAGGCGCAATCAGGGGAGGCCTATGATAACAAAGAAACCACGAAGAAAGTGGTTGTAGCCATCGAAGAGGGAGAAGAAAGATGCACGTACATAGGCCATGACTTGACAGAAGAGGAAGAACAAGAGCTAATAGCCTTGCTAAGAGAATACAGAGATGTATTCGCTTGGATTTACAAGGATTTGAAGGGTGTTGACCTAGACATATGCTCACACACCATCCCCATGACCTCATATGCCAAACCCTCTAAGCAAAAGCCATATACATATAACGATAATTATGCTGCAAAGATCAAAGAGATAGATAGACTGGTTGAAGCTGGATTTATCTATGAAATTGAGCACACTGAGTGGGTATCCCCCATCGTAGTGGTGCCCAAGAAAAATGGAAAGCTGCGTGTATGCATTAACTTAAAGAAGGTCAATGCAGCCACCATTCGTGATAACTATCCGCTTCTTATCACAGAGCATCTCTTAGAAAGAGTGGCAGGCAAGGAAGTGTACAGCTTCCTTGATGGATTTTCGGGCTACAATCAAGTAGCCATTGCTCCAGAGGATCAACATAAGACGACTTTTGCCACGGAGTGGGGCATATTTGCCTTTCGGGTAATGCCATTCGGGCTTACCAATGCACCTGCTACCTTTCAAAGATTGATGTGTCACGTGTTTAAAGAGTTCCTGAGGAAGAACTTAGAAGTCTATGTTGATGATCTTTGTGCTCATTCCAACATCAGACAAACCCATATTCCTGAACTCAGACAAATCTTTGACAAATGTAGAGAATATCAAGTCTGCCTAAACCCAGAAAAGTGCGTTTTTATGGTCAGGCAAGGCAAGATTCTAGGGCACATAGTGTCGAAGAATGGAATATCCACAGATGAAGAAAAAGTGAGAGCTATAGCCGAGTTACCTAGGCCTAAGAATGTCAAGGAAGTACAAGCTTTCATGGGGCATTGTGGTTATTATCGACAGTTTATACACATGTATGCCATCATAGCAAAGCCTCTGTATGGACTTTTGACTAACTTTGAGTGGACTGATGAATGTGAGAATTCCTTCCAAGAGCTTAAACGAAGATTATGTTCAGCACCAATCTTGACTACACCAGATTGGAATAAACCCTTTCACGTTCATGTGGATGCATCCAATTACGCTATTGGATGTGTACTCGCGCAACCTACTGGTGAAGGTAATATGGATCTTCCAATTGCCTATGCTAGTAGACAATTGAATGCAGCTGAACGAAATTATACCACTACGGAGAGAGAAGGACTAGGCATGGTATATGCAGTTAAAAAGTTTAGACATTACTTGCTTGCAAATAAGTTCAAATTTTTTACTGACCATCAGGCATTGTTATATCTGGTGAACAAGCCATGCAATACAGGAAGATTAGTAAGATGGTTTCTCTTACTAATGGAATACGACTTCGAGGTTGTGGTAAGGAAAGGTAGGACTCACTTGAGAGCAGACCATCTCTCTAGGCTCACATCCGGAGAAGCCCCACAAGGAGTGTCGGATGATCTTCCCGATGCTTACTTGTTTAATTTGGAAGTAATACCTCAGTGGGCTAAGCCATTAGTGCCAGTATTGACATACGGGCCGAATCACCCAGTCATAAACACTCAAGATAGAGAGGTAATAAAAGCCCAGAAGTACCATATCATGGCAGGAAGCATGTACAAGCACACATATCAAGGGATCTTGGCGTGTTGTGTAGAAGAGGATGAGTACACTAAATGGTTGCAATTAGCATATGTAGGTGCATTAGAGCAACACTACTCAAAGCAACGAACCCTGCAGACACTAAGGAGACTCGGAGTGCATTGGCCTACTATGGAGGCTGATGTCCAAAAGTTGTGCAAGGAATGCCCAATCTGTTGTACTAAACCACCTGTGGAACATGCCACTCTTTATCAAGTGTCCATAGTACCAGATTGGAGTGAACCACTAGTATCCTTCCTGAGGACGAAAACATTCTCCAGACATGACTCTGGCTAGGAGAAGGAGTTTAGAACAAGAAGCCCAGGATTACTCACTCATTGGTGATAATCTATACAAGCGTGGCAAAGATGGTTACCTGAGACTATGTGTCCATGAGAGTGAATATCTTAAGATCTTGGAAACTGCTCATCAAGGTGTAGCAGAAGGACACTTTGGACCAGATCGGGTGATCAAGGCAATACTATTTGCGGGCTTCTGGTGGCCGACCCTTCACATGGATGCACATACCTATGTGAAACGGTGTGATGTCTGTCAGCGAACTCAGTATCCTATACGTAAAGATGAGATGCCACTGAAACCTATGATGGGTGGACGTGCATTCTCTAAGTGGGGAATAGACTTCGTAGGTCCTATTAATCCCCCAGCTAAGGGTTCCCATGCAGAATATATCATTGTTGCGACAGACTATCTAACAAAGTGGGTAGAGGTAAAAGCCACAACGAAGAACGATGCTCAAACAACAGCTAAGTTTTTATTTGAGAATGTGTTCACTAGATATGGGCTACCTATAGAGCTAGTTAGTGATAGAGGCACTCACTTCTTGAATGAAGTTATTGAAAATCTGCTCCAAGAATTCTTGGTAGTACATAAGAAGTCTGCCCCCTATCACCCTCAAGCAAATGGCCAGGCTGAGAGCACCAATAAAATCCTATGCAATGTGTTGACCAAATTAGTGAATAATAAACGCTCTGATTGGGACAAACAGCTACACCACGCTGTTTGGGCATACCGAGTTGCCTATAAAACGGTACTCCAAGCCACACCCTTTCAGATGGTATTCGGTCAAAATGTAGTGCTACCGTTGGATTTCTTAATACCTACATTGAAAGTAGCACAGGAGCATGAATGGACAGGTCATGAACTCTCCTCTAGGATCTTTGACCTAGAACGATTAGGAGAAACAAGACTGAGGGTGGCTGCAGGGATATATGCAGCTAAGAAACGACAGAAGGCATACTTTGATGCCCACGTAAAGGATAAAGGCTTGAAGGCTGGAGACTTAGTTTTAGTCTACACATTGAAACAACATGCAAGGAAACTGGAGAAGAGAGGTTACAGACCCATGATCATTAATAGAATCTCAACAAGTGGAGCAGTGCAACTAGCCACATTAGAAGGCGATGTTCTCCCAAGCTACATAAGCGGATGCAGGGTCAAGTTGTATCAGGAACCTCTCACAGAGGAAATGCTAAGTCGACTCAATACTGCTAAGAAACGCAAAGAAGAAGAAAAGCGAATTCGAGAAGAAGCCCAAGCAGAAGCCTTAGAGCGCATACGGAAAATGAAATTAAGAAGACAAGGTAGAGAGCAACCCAGGCCAGATGCCGATGCAGATCAAGGATATCACATGGCTATGTGTGAAGTTTCAGGTATTAGCTCTCATAGGATAATTGATCGACGTCCTTTTATAATCTTAGATATAGGACAAGGAAAGGGTGCAAGGACTGTAAGAGCCTTGATTGACTCAGGTACAACCACTAGTGCTGTTAAATTGTCTTATTGTCAAGAGTTGAACTTAACTGTTAATCCTATAGAAGCATATCTCATAGGATTGGGAGGAGTGGAAACCCCTTGCATGGGCGAGGTGGAACTTCCCCTCTATGTTCAAGACGAAGTAATGACAGTCAAGGTACTAGTGTGTCAAGATGAGGACCTCACTGAGCCTCTTGTCTTGGGTCAGGACTGGATCTATGATCATGCAGTCAACCTAAACCTAAGAAGTGGACTTCTTCACGTATGGGTAAATCATAGTCAAATTACAGTTGAATTGGAAAATGAGGCACTCAAGGGATTAGGTAAGGCACGAACTCCTGGTCCTTCCAGGGGCGCACATGAAGTTGACAATGCTGTTCTTGTCCAAAATTGTATGATGCAGAAAGAGGATTGTCTCAACAACGGAGTCAAGGATAAGACGGTACTCCCTTCTTTTCCAAAGGCCAGAAGGATGCAGCAGCCAACGGCAGATCAAATACAGAAGAAGCAGAACACTACCTATACTAGAGGCCAAAAAAAGGAGCAAAGCAGATTGTTTCAGCTGATGAAACAAGTATGGAGGCGAAAAGGTGAACACCCTGTTCCGACCGGGCCAACACCACAGCCAAAACCTCTTATTAGTAATCAACAACACGACACTAATAAGAAGTCCTTCATAAATTCTTCTGCAAAAGTGAAGTCTATTTGGGTACCCAAGAAGTCAATGAAGGCCAGCCCACAATCACGACAAATCTGGGTGCCTAAGGCTTGCTTGCGGGCTCAAATAGCTACACCAAGGCCAAACTCTGTACAACATATTTCACTCACTCGAACACCTGAGGCCCAGTCTTACACATCACGCACGAACACGTATTCTTCCATGAGCACAAGTAGAATCACTTGTAAATGGGTCCCTAAAAAGCCCCATTTTTCAAGTAAATACCCTATCTCACTCTCCAGAGTCTCCACAAAGTCAAGATCAAAACCCATCCATTGCATTTGGCAACCTAAAACTTGTAATAAAACCCCGGACCCCAATTGTAAATCCATGTCCACCTACTAACTACTTCACTCTCACACCACATCATTCCGCTTAGCTCTTAGGTCTACCCAATTCCTAACTACACACACAAGCACCAAGCACTTACTAACCCCCTAACCTCTCCCGAACCTCATGTTAATGTTGTAACAGGGGACACAGTGTCATTTTTTTGTCCATTGCAATGTTAACATTTATTCATATATTCTCACAGAACCAGCTGCGAAGTTTTCAACATGGCTGAGGCGGCAGGAACTAGCTCTCAAACAGAAACGAGCCATCAAGTGGTGGACTTAGACAGTTTACCCGTTTTGCCTGAGACAAATGAAAAACCAAAAGAATTGCAGGCCATCAAAATCATACCTATTGCGGGCCCTCCCAGTGGCCATACCATGCCCGTCGGAAAAGCTTCCCACTGGTTTAGTGAAGTGGCAGGACCCTTGGGAGAAGGAACATACCTATGGGAATCAGAGTTGGACTTCAATGGGAAGCAAGGTAAATACCATTTCTTTACAAGAGAATTCGAGAAGTTACAAAATGCAGAAGGTCTACGTTCGATATGGGAGAAGGCAGGATTGAATGCATATTTCAGTGCACGGCTCCCAAAGCCTGACTTCATGCGATGCTACTATCTCGTCAACACCCTGACTCCAAACAAGAACCCAAAAGGTGCAAGCTCATTTGTGATTCCATCTCTGACAAAGGGAAATGAGCTCAAGAGGTTCAGGCTATCCAACAACTTGGTGAGAGAGGCCCTAGATATGCGTGGAATGCATATTCCTACAGAGAAGGAAACCTTAGTGCCGGATTACATGAAGAATCGAAGCCTCACCAAACTCAAGGACATGGTGTCCATGACGCCTAATATTGCAATACACCTTCGCATGTGCATGCAACACTTTGTTTTTCCTGCACAAGATAGATTCACCATGCCGCCCAAAAAGATTTGGTTTAGTTTGTATCTGGCAGAGACACAGAGCCTCACCATCAACTTACCCCACTGGATAATTGATCAGATACACCTAGCTCACAAACGATGGCCGCGAAAACAGGTTTTATATGGATGCTGTGCTCTGACGAGAATAATTTATAGGTGTTTGGCTTATGACATCCCTATTCAACGGGCCCTAATGTGGAATCGTGTAGAGCAGTTTAGAGGCAGGACATCCACTGGACCCCCTTCTAAGAAGATGAGAGGCACTGTCCAAGTCCCATGTGCTCAACCACGTGGAGCCACCCTAACACCAGACGTCACCCCTCCACCACGAAGAGTCCGACCATTCACACTCCGACTTCCAAGACGCAACACCGATAGGCCTAACTTGATATTTCCTCCAGTCCCAACATATCTTGAATTTCCCAGTGGTGCACCTTTGGAAGAACTCACGAATGAAGACTTTGAACAATTATTACAAGATGTAGAGCTGGAGGCAGAAGAGGCACAACAAGTGGAGAATGTGCAAGCGCAAGCAACACCCTCCCAAGTACCTGTCACCACAGTTGAAGTGGATGAAGAGGATAATGAAGATGAAGAACAGGAGGAAGATGAGGAGGATTATGATCAAGAGCAACATGATGAGCAACAAGAAGTGCCAGAAATTGTAGGTGCACCTGCATATACAGCTCAACTACAAAGGCTATACGACACAATCAAAGCAGTACAAGAAAGGCATCAACTCTCTCTTGTATCAGGTCAAGCTTTAATGCAAGAAATGCTATCAGATGAGGGGGTGGACCAACATTTCATTGACACCCTCAAATTAGTGTCAGAATCTTTAGGAGTTTCGGAGGCTGTCCACACTGCAGTCCGCCAGTCCGTGAGGTATGACAAACGCAGAGTTGACACATTACCGCGCGTAGGTAAGACTATCAGGATACCCGTCACAGAACAAGAAGTACCCATTGAAACCACAGCTACCCCCACCACCACCATTGACCTCTCTACTGAAACCTTCGTTCAGACATCACCCATCTCGCCCCAGCATCCCCCATCACCACCTTCTCCACCCCCACCACCACCTCCCACCATGGAAGAAACGACAGTCATCACCTCTACTTCCACTTATAACCCATCCTCATTCACATCATTCTCATTTCGAGAACCCACTTCACAAGACACCCTCTTCTCTTTCGTCACCAATCCCTTGTACACTTCAACCCTTCTATCCTCCGAACCCATAACTGGCCATCCCATAATCCCAAGTGTGGTTGGAAACCCAACACCCACAGAAGGCACCCTGTGTTTCCCAGCCTATCCCCCAATACGGGTACCTCCATTCCATGAACCTCACTTCCCATCTGGCCCCTACACCTCTTTCAACCTGACCTCACCACCCCAATACCCATCCTTTGTGGAGTAGTTCTTCCGCTCTCCAATGTTTCAAAGGCACCTTTCCCCGATGTTCGCGACGACATCAATTTACACGAACACCACACTCACTTCACCTACCATACCCACCTACATGGTAGCCCCTATACACACTCTGTCTGACCCAATGGACATTTCACCCACCACAACACCTCTCCCCACAATTCCACCCTCTCCCCCTCCACTACCCCCCACCTCACCACTCACCACATCATTAGCACACACAGCATTCACTACCTCCCTCCCCCAATCCCACCTCCCCTGCATTTCAAACTTTTCCCCTTGCATCTCATAATGTAAATAGCACGTTCAACACATTACTTCAGTGTGCACATCAACTACAACAAGAATACCGTCAATTGGAAGAACGCACTGTTGCCCTCCAGGCAAAATCTCAGCGTCTGCAAGCGAGAGTCAACACTCTTGAAGCTGATTACCAAACGCTCATAACCGAGCATACCACCTTACAGCAGGCTCACTCCGAATCGGAATCAAAGACATCGACAGTAGATGATCAAGCAGTCAAGGAACTAGCAACAGTGCTCCAAGCGCAAATGATATCTAATGCTACACTCAGACGCAACCTTGGGCTATTAAGGAAGCATATGGCAGCAGCCCTAGAAGAGAACAAGAGGCTTCAACAACAAAACCAAGACAACTTTGAAGCGGCTATGGAAGGAACTGCAGGAGCAACCATTAGCCCTACCAAGTATAGAGCCGTTCCATCGGAAGACATTCGCATCTTACTTGAGGAGCATGCAAATTTCTTGGAGTCATATGAAAAGTTAGAGACTGAATGTGCAGACCTAAAGAAACAGATCGCCAGTGCCCCCACAGCTCAACAGGAGCCGGTAGTCTTGCAACACTCTCCAGAAGAATTAGAGACCCTCCGAAAACAGGTGACCGAACTCCAAGCACGTCTCTTACCATATGAAAGGCCATCCTCGCCAACTGAAGAACCAGAACCTGAAACAGTGGTGGAAATCCCTGTCGATGACAGCTATGAAGAGCCGTATGAGCCGATGCCAACACCCGGTGGTCGAACTACAGAGGAAGGACAAGACACTTTAGAAATTCAAGTTCCAGATTGGGTCAAAAGGGTCGAGAAAGTGGGTAAGACACATGATGATCGTGTGGCCGTGCAAATGCAATCTCTCACAAATCTGGAAGAAACTATCCTTCGGTCTTGTTACTTTCAAAACCTATCCCACCAACGGTTAATCACAACATCAGAGTCGCAATACATGCCTTATTTTGTCTTGTTACATGATTATAATGCAGAAGTCAAAAGACATACAGGGAAGGAGCCCACATTCGCCACTCAATTTGAGCTAGGGGATTTACCGACAGATGCACGTGCTGGTTCGATCTTCTAGCCTAATTGGCGTGCACGTCTACTAACCGATTACCCAGAGATGATGAGCCCCTGGGCAACCATGCCACTGTATATCAAGTATAATCCATGCTATTGCCCAGTGGTACGTCGCAGATCCTGGCAAGCATTTGCAATCAAGGTACGCAACAATAAAGAATGCTCGGCTTGGGTTAACTATCCATATTTTGCTCCGCCTCGAGGGACCCCAACCGTAGCCTACATGATATCAACAATTCGACACTGGTCTACTCATCTAAATAATGTACCCGACATAGCTGCGAAACTTTGTATGAAAATATTCGAGCTCATGACCATTGTTTTCAAAACCTTTCGGAAGGTACAAGCTCCATACATCTCTGCCCCTGGATTCTCTCAAGGTAACAAGGATTTAGTCTACGACATGAGCCAGATCCCCTCGGTCACTATAATCTTTGCCTGGCATGCACGAATAAAGTACTTACCCGCATGCTTCAAGCAGACATTTGAGGAAATGTTCTCTACGGGATTCTGGGAATATCATTCAGAAATTTTCATTCCCAGACCCACACATTTGCTACATCTCTTCGCAGTAGAACAAGCGATCCATGCAGATCAGTTACGTCTGCCACATCCGAACATTCCAAGACCAATTGATTGGGATCGTATGATGACAGACTTGGCCAGAGGACTACGCATACAAGAACATCAGCTTGCCACTCAGGTTGTGGAATATTACATCCAACACTCCCAGCAACAAGGGTCTGTCAGGGACGACAGACGTGAGAGAGGGGGGCGTGTTGAGAGCAGTATGGGCACCCAAGGACTGAGGAGACAAGGAAGCTAGCGGAGAGAGTCAGAGCAAGGCGAAGGATTAAGTAGACAAAGCAGTCGACGCAGATCTGGCAGATAGGCCCTCAAATTTTTCCAAAAAACAACATCTTTATAATAGTGATTTTTATCACTAACCATCATTGTAAATATCATTTCATATTTTTGTAGCTCCATTTTGTGCAAGCCAAGGAGTCCTTGAGCTTGAGGAGCTTTAGAAGTACCTACCTGTCAATTTTCACATTTTTTAGACTTCGTTTGAACCTCCAAATAGGGTAGAGAACCTAATTTTTAACTAGGCCGGACACTAGGTCTGGACAAGGCCAAAACCTAGTCAAAAACTATAAAAAGAGCTAGAGAGCTCATTTTTGAGGTTAGATTGTAATTGAAATGAACTTGTAAGAGCTTTTTGAGAGTAATCTAAGAACTCCATTGCTTCCCACTCTTTGTCCTACTGTGTGTGCGCGTGTGTGTGTATGTGTGTGCATGTTAGTGTGCTTCTCACTCACGCACTTGTGCCTTCACTTGCTCGAGGTCTTCATACCATCCTCACGTCTTCCCGGATTGACATTAAAGGAGGTGCTACTCATCACTGAGCTACAAACATCCATACTTCTTTTCTATGGTTTTTCAAATGAAAACTAGTTAGAATTCCAAGTACTTGAATTTTCATAGATTCAAGTTCAATGGTTTATTCTTGACCAATTTTTTGTTGGAGATAGACGTCTACGGAAGCACGCAAACAGCATAAGGAAGGAGAAGAAGCTTGGAGCACCACACACAATACTGAATGTATTACTAGAGAATGTACAAAGATAAGTAGCCCATTAGGGCAATAGGCGTGTATACAAGCTGGGGGAAAAAAACCTCCTAAAGAGGGAAAAAAGTGCCCCACCAATCCTAGTGTGTTCTCACACATCACTACCATAATATAACAGCAAAGCCCCCCTTGGAGTGATGCGGTGAACAAGGAGCTTGCATTCATGTATAAGGAAGTGCCAAGCTATGTGGAAATCACTCCACAAAAGGAAGTAAGCCCAAAGCTTTGTGTAAGGCTTAAAACTTCTCCCTAGGTAGAGCCTTCGTGAAAAGGTCTACAATGTTCTCCTTCGTGGGCACATATGCCAAGCTGATCTCCCTAGCACAGAATCTCTCCCTAACATAGTGATAATGCTCCTCAATGTTCTTAGTGTGAGTATGGAACAAAGGGTTCCTCGCAATTGGCAATGCGCTGTTAGGCCACTGGATGGGAATATGTAATTTTATTTTTTCATGCTCGCACGCACCAAAAAGGTGTAGCGAACCAATGTAACTCTTTATTCGTTAATGAAAAGGCAAGTACAGAGTTCGGCAAGAGACAGATGATCTCCAGAGTGTTTGTCTAGGCGATTACGCTGAGAAGCTGTGTTGCAGAGTTACAAAAATCTTGAGTATTGGTATTGTGTTTGTTGCGTTACAGTAGTTAATCATTAACACAATATTGCTCTGGTTAATATTAATAATTTTGTGCGAAGTCATGGTTGTTAATTCGCGTAATAAGCGTACTGCGTAGTGATAATCTTTGAATTGAAAGGCAGTTAATTTCTTTAGTTACATGTTGAATTGGGAAAATTAAATAAAGGGCCTCTGCACTGTCAGACCCCTATCCATCCCCAAGAACCCAGAAAGAGATTAAAAGTAGCTTACGGCAACGCTTTTAACACTGGTGCCGTCTGTGGGAAGATGGAAACAGATTTGGAATAATCAGTAAGGGAAGAGTAGGACTCGAGGCAAGCAATGGAGAATAATAACCGTTAGTCGAAGAAGTGATATATGCTGATTACTTGTTTGGGTGAGTCCTACCCAAAGTATAGGCAAGATTAGCATCCCTGGGCAGTTCCAAACTTATTAGGGCACCCCCAAGTGGTAGGAGTATAGGCCAGTTAAGTCCAGTTGCAGAAGGATCGGAGCCAGTTAGTAGTGATTCCGGTGCTAGTTCGGTAGCACATGACAAGATTCTAGTGAATTCTGGTGTGAGTCCGGTGCTTTTGGAGAAGGTACAGTGACATCTGGGTGTACAGAGATGCAGTGCAGAATCAGTTTTGCACTATCTGGTCCAAATTCAGCTAGTTTCGACGACAGGTTCGCGGTACCGGGTGAGAATGTTTTCGGTGATAGGGTAACCTGGTTTGGTGAGACTTCAGCGAGTTTCGGTGGAAGTTCGGCGTCACTCAATGGAAATTTGAAGTTTTTCGGTGACACTGTGGTGCTGCCTGGTGGACATTTATTGCGTTCACCCCTTTTTGATGCAACTCTATCTAATTTCAACACCAAAGCTGAGGAAAGGTTGTTGGATTTGGAGTTAAGCAAACGGTTCGACGACATTTTTGGACCGGAAAGTGAGCAGGCTCACTATATAGATTCGGAAGGTCAAGAGACATCCCCTCAAAATTCAGGTAACAACAACACTACCAACAATAGCACCATGAGTGGTACAACAACAACAACAAACACCGCCACATCCGCAACCACGATTTCAACAGCAACAACAACATCGGCCACAACCAATCGTTCCACCTCGACCAATTCCAATTGGAGTGACCTATATGAAATTCAGTGGATTTCCGGGGGATGACCCCGACGCACATGTTCGCACATTCGAAATAAGTTATGCAGTGTTGAACCATCCACCAGATCCGGCGTATAAGGCAATAGTGTTTCAGGCCACATTGGTTAATGAAGCACCAAGGTGGTTGATAGAATACGATATTAATCATTTTGGTAATTATGATGATGTGAGGGACGCGTTCTTGCAGAGGTTTCCTTTGAAGAAGAACCCTGTAGAAATTTTTGACTATTTGTAGAACAATCAACAGAAACCACACCAAAGTGTCCAGGAGTATGCAACACTGTTCAGAACTCACTTGAGACAGCTGCCACCGGCACATGATCATTCGTTGTGTGGGCAGAATGACGTTGGATGCTGTCATCACAATGGCCTTGTAATTGGAGCACAAAGTGGGTGGGTTTACGGAGGATTTGGAATGGTTGAAAGCAAGTAAGAATGTGACTGAGGATCCGGCGAAACAAGTGTATTGTACTAAGTGTAAGAATCCCGGTCATACCAGTTCCACATGTGCGCTTGTAGCTCAAGCATAAGCACCACCTCCTTTACTTGTCAATCCGCGGAGACATGAGGACCGGTATGAAGACCATGAGCAAGTGAGGGCACAAGTGCATGAGTGAAAGCACACAAACATGCACACATATACACACACACGCGCATAAGGTAAGATCAAAGAGAGGAACAATGAAAAGCTTCGATTGCAAATGAGTTCTCTTACAAAAGCTCTATTCTCTCACAAGCTACCCTCAAAAATGAGCTCTCTAGCTCTTTTTATAGTTTTTTGACTAGTTTTGGCCCTGTCCAGACCTAGTGTCTCCTCGGCTTGAACAAAATGGAGTTACAAACTAGAAAATGATATTTACAATGGTTTTTAGTGATGGAAATCACTATTTTTGTAGGGGATTCTTCTAAAAATCTGACATGTACTTCTTGGAGCTCCCTACTTGCTCCTTCTTCTTGTGTGTGTCCACCTTTTTGATGTGCTTCCATGCTTGTGCTTGACCTTGAGTTCCAACACTCCCCCCCCTCTCTAGTCTGTCGTCCTTGACAGACCCTGGTTGTAATGGTTGTTCCAGGTAGTACTTGAGAGGTAGTGTCCATTTGGTAGGAACTAGAGCTGTCTATCTTTCAAATGTAGCAGGGTTGGTTGTCTGGTTCTTCATTTGTCACTGTGAGCCTTTGCAAGTTGTAGTCCCTTGGTATGTGCTTCTTCCTTGGATTCCATCATGACTGTGTCGTTGTGAGTCTCCATTGATGACCTCTAGATCTTCTTAAGATGATGTTCATAGTAGTCACGCTGTAGCTCAGTGATGAGTAGCACCTCCTTTAATGTCAATCCGGGAAGACGTGAGGATGGTATGAAGACCTCGAGCAAGTGGCGGCACAAGTGCGTGAGTGAGAAGCACACAAGCATGCACACACATACACACACACACGCACACACGGCAAGACAAAGAGAGAGAATCAATGGAGTTCTTTAGATTACTTTCAAAAGCTCTTACAAGTTTGTTTCAAATTACAATCTAACCTCAAAAATGAGCTCTCTAGCTCTTTTTATAGTTTTTGACTAGCTTTGTCCCTGTCCAGACCTAGTGTCCGGCCTAGTTAAAAATTAGGTTCCAGGGCTTATTTGAGGGCTCAAACGAAGTCTAAAAATTATGAAAATTGGTACGAGGGTACTTCTAATACTCCTCAAGCTCGAGGACTCCTCGGCTTGCACAAAATGGAGTCTAATCTACCAAAAACGGGATTTACAATGTTTGTGTAGTGATTAAAATCACTTGAGTTGTACATAATCTATGGGAAAAATGATCTGGCCTTGTTGCCGTATTGTGCATGACTCCTTTGTTGCTTTGTATGCCAACACTCCCCCCTTCCTAGCGTCTGTCGCCCCTGACAGATCTTTGTTCTCGCGGGTGGTCGATGTAATATTGGATGACATTGGTGGCCAGTTCATGTTCTCCTATCCTTAAGCCTCTTGCTAGATCGGCTTCCAATGCCTCCCAATTTATTGCACCGGGGGTCTCTGGTTGCGGGGTGGTGTAGTACTCTGAATACATTGCTTGTTCACAAGCAAACAGTTGAAGCAGATGTGTCGGTTTCGGTGCGAAAATCTCCGAGTGATACTCCCAGAAACCTGATCTGAACATTTCTTCGAAGGTCTGTTTGTAGCAGGCGGGGAGGTATTTGATGCGTGCATGCCAAGCGTAAGCCACACGGATACTGGGGGTGGTGCTCATGTCATACACCAAGTCGTAATTTCCATTGCTAAACCCCGGAAGACGTACCTGTGGTGCGGCTGCATTTCTAAAGGTCTTCAGCACTACTTGCATCATATCTAAGATTTTAAGCATCATTTGCGCTGCTACATCTTGCATGGGCTTCAAGCGCGGCATCCAGTGGCGAATGGTCCCCATCATATATGCTACCGATGGTGGTCCTTGTGGTGGCGCGATGTACGGGTAGTTCAGCCATTCCTTGCATTGCGCATTGTTCTGTACCTTGATATTAAATGCCTTCCACGACCTGCGGCGGGGGACTGGACCGTAGCATGGGTTGTACAGGAGGTGCAACGGCGCATTGTTCCATGTGCGTAGCATTTCTGGATAGGTCTCTAAAAGTTTCTGCCGCCATGTGGGTTGACGAATCTTGCCTTTTCGCACCTCTGGAGGAAGGTCTTCGGGTTGAAATTGGGTCGCAAAAGTAGGAATCTGACCCGTGACTCTTTGTATTTCTGCATTATAATCAGCCAAGAGAATATAATATGGCCTGTACTGGAGTTCTGATGAGAGAATCAGGCGTCGCGATGACAGGTTCTGAAAGTAAGCTGATTGTAACACAGTCTCCTCTATGACCCTCATGGCCTGATTTTGCACTACGGTGCGCTCTTCGTGCGAACTCCCGATTTCCTCCACTTGTCGTAACCATGGCGGCCGTGGTGCCTCGAACGTGTCCTGCGCTTCTTCTGTTTGTTGGCCTCCTGGGAATGGTTGCGGATCATATTCTTCATCAAACGTTTGTTCCACAGGAATTTGCACAACTTCTTCGTCCGTGGGAGCCTCCGGAGGGGAAGATGGCCTCTCATATTGTAGTAGGCGTGTTTGCAATTCAGTTACCTGTTCCTGGAGATCTTTTATGGCCTCTGCGTTGAGAAGCAAAGCCGCAGAGGGGGTGGTTGGAGGGGCAGCTGTTGGTCCTTGTTGGTGTTCCTGCTTCAGTTGTCCTAGCTCCTCCGATAGCTTATCATGTGCTTCGAGCAGCGTGTCATAATCTTCCAATATAATCTTGATATTATCGGGGGTCACTGCTTGAAACTTGGATGGGCTGATGGGTGCCCCCGGTGTGCTCTCAATAGCTGCCTCCAGGTTCTCTTGGTTTTGTATTTGCAGACGTCTGTTCTCTTCCTGAGCAGCCGCAAGATGGCGTTTAAGTAGCGCCATATTTCGCTGAAGTTTTGAGTTGCGTTCCAGCTGTGTCCGTAGATGACCTTCTACCACCTGCACTGCTTCCTGATCTACGTTCTGTAGCTGTACCTCCAATATATTGTGGGCTTCTTGGAGGGTGTGGAACTGTGTGTGGAGGCGAGTGTTCTCCTCTTCTAGTACCGCAAGGCGGTGCTGTAGTGTCACTGAGTGCGCTTGCAGGCGTTCGTTTTGTTGCTGGAGCTGAATGTAATCTGTTCTTAAATTTGATATACAAGCCAACATGGTGTCCAATGCATTTCCTATAGATGAGTGTGGGGTGTTTACCGTGGAAGATGCATGGGGAGGGAATTGGGGAAGGGAGACAGTGAATGATGTGTCTACGAAAGTTGTGTGTGTGGGTGAAATTGGTGGAGGGGGAATGGGAGGAGGTGAAACCGTGGGTGGAGGTGCCGTGGGTGGTGAAATGTCCATACCTTCAGGAGTGGGTGTTAGTGTGGGGCCTGCCATATACATTGGTATGGTAGGTGGTGTGTGTGTGGAAGTGGTGAATAGATGTGATGTGGGGTGGGGAGCTGAAGAGGCAGGGAATGGTTGAGAGCCTGGTTGAAAAGCTCTAGCAAAAATGTCCTGGAGGGATTGTAGAAATGGAGAAAGGGATATCGGGGGTTGGGGTCATAAATTTGAGAAGGGTGAAAAGGGTTGTGTGGTAGTAGGGAAGCCCATGAATGTGGATCTGGGGTCAGGGTGGCCCGTGGCTGAAGGCATTGGGGATGGTTGTCCTAGGGCAGGCTCGGGAAGGGTTTCAGTGGGTTGTGTGGTGATGGGGTTTGCGTCAAAGATCGGGTTATCAGTGGTAGAGAATAGGGTGGCACTAGAGATGGGAGTACGAAAGATGAAGGTTGGGTCAGTGGGTTGAGTGGTCGATGGGATTTCCACTGTCTCTGTTCTAGGAGGTGATGGTGGGGGAGTAGGTGGTAGTGGTTCGGTGGACTCCTCATGGGTGGCGGGGTGCTGTTGACTAGCTGTTTGGGAGGTTGGTGTAGTAGTTGGCTCTTCTGCAACTGTAACGGGAATTTGGATATTTTTACCTGAGCGAGGTCGTGTCTGGAACCTTCGTGGGTCATATTGAACTGAAGGCCTCTGAATGGCAGTGCGCACAGCTTCTACAACTCCATATGTTTCTGCCATCAATAAGAGACCTTCCCTGTATTCTGAGTCAATTCCCGCTTCTTCCAACAACTGAGTCATAAGTACTCTGCTGCTCTGTTCAGTGAGTAACTGCTGCGATCGCACTCTTTCCATAATCTGATACAGCCTTCGGAGTTCTGCTGTATATGCTGGGGCTTCAGTGGTCTCTTCTTCATATGCTTCTTCTTCTTCCGGGTGTCTGTGTTGTTGGCTTTGCTGAGCGTCACTCCAATGGACATGTCTACCGTCTGTAGACTTTCTTCTTCTTCGTGAGGATGTGCCCTACTCCTCTGCCTCTGAATAAAACTCCACATCAGAGAATTGTGTGCTTTGTAGGAATGCTTCGAAATCCTGGGGGTCCAGTCCTTCAGCCTCTCCAGTGGCAGCAAATTCGAATTCAGGTGTAACCGGAGGAGCCGATGGGGTAGGTTGTGTCGTAGTGTCAGATTCCGACCTGGGTATCCTAATGGTAAAGGGAGGTACAGTGCCCTCTCTTAATGGTGATGCCTCAGGAGTAGTCAGGACTTCCCGTGTCTGGACGCAAGGGATCGCGCCCCTCATGCGCTTGGACTGATGTGTGGATGTCTTGAGCCTTTTAAACATTTGTAATTGTGCCCAAGTTAAGGCACGCTCAATGGGGACATCATATGCCAAGCATCGGTAAATGATGCGTGTGAGTGCACAGCATCCGTTCACCACTAATTTCCTAGAAGCCCGTTTGTTTGCTTCATACAACTGATCTATAATCCACACTGGTAGCTTAATAGGTAACGCACCTGCTTCCGCCAAGTAGAGAGCAAACCAGATCTTCTTGTGTGGTTGCGTGAATCGGTCTTGACCGGGGAAGGCGAAATGTTGCATGCACATTCGGAGAGGGATGGACACATTTGGGGTGAGTGCTGCCATGTCTTTCAGCTTCACTAGTTTCCTGTCCTTCATGTTGGTGGGAACAAGAGCATCCTTTTCTGAGGGCACATGCGTGCCATGCATTTTTAAAGCGTCGCTTACCAGCTCCACAGTAAGTTCAAACCTCTTCAACTCGTTGTTGCCCAGCAATGAGGGGAGAACAAATGATCCGGGTTGGTCCTTATCTTCATTAGCTTGTAATGTGGAGACCAAATAGTAACATCGGAGGAGATCGGGTTTAGGTAGTGGGGCTTCAAAATATTCCGCCAATCCTGCTCGTTGCCATATGGTTTGTAGATCTTCGGTGTTCTGTAAAGTCTCGAACTCCTTGGAGAAAAATTGGAATCGCACCCATGATCTGTCATACTCGCATTTAGACTCCCAGATATACTTGGCCTCACCTAATGGACCGGGCATGCCATTGAACCAATGAGAATTGGCATGAACTCTTTCCGTGATGCCTGTAGGTGGATCTGGCACCGAGAGTTGCTGAAGGTGTAGCATCTCCACTGGTCGTTCCGTCGGGGGCACATCCACGGGTATACTATCCACATCAATTCCCGCAGTAAGTATTCCCACTTGTGAGCCCGAACCTGTCGCTTCTGCCATTTTACTGCTTGTCTTCTGATTCTGTGAGAATATAGAAGCATGTGTTAACATCGTAATGGACAGAATAAATCCGTTGCTGTCCCCGTCACAACATTAACATGAGGCAGGTGATGAGTTAGTGGTTAGTAAGTGCACGAAGACAGTGAGTGTAGTTAACGTTTGTGTATTCCTAGGAGACTAATGCCGTTAGTAAGTGGGGTGAATTTACAAATCGGGGTTGGGGGTTTTATTACAGGTCTTAGACTGCCAAATGCAGTGGATGGGCTTTGCTTTCGGTTTCGTAGGGACTCTAGAGAGCTGTGTCGGTGTCGCCGTTTGGGAATGGGGCCTTTTAGGGACCCACTTATAAGTGATTTTATGCATGCTCATGGGTCTTGGTGTGTTCCTAAGTGTTGAGCACGAGGGAATTCTGGTTGTACTCGTAGAAGGGTTATGCTGCATAGGTTGTGGCCTTGGCGTAACTACTTGTGCCCTCAAGCAAGCCTTAGGCACCCAAATTTGTCTAGATTGTGGGCTTGCCTTCATCGACTTCTTGGGCACCCAAATAGATTTTACTTTAGCAGAAGAATTTTTGAAAGACTTCTTATTAGCGTCGTGTTGTTGGTTACTAATAAGAGGCTTTGCCCGCGTAGTTGACGGTGGTGCACCCGGTCGTTCGCCTTTCCGCACCCACACCTGGATTATTTTCTGGGACATTCTGCTGCGCAGGTATTTTTGATCTCGGACATAGGTAGTACTCTGCTTCTTCTGCTTGTGATCCGCCTTTGGTTGCTGCCTCCTTCGGGCCTTTGGAAAAGAAGGGAGATCCGTTGCCTCCCTGACTCCTTTTTTGCAAATGTCATTCCTCTGCAACACAGGGTTTTGAACAAGAACAGCATGGTCATCTTTATGTGTACCCCTGGAAGGACCAGGAGTCTGTGCCTTTCCTAGTTCCTTGAGTGCTCCATTGTCTAATTCTACTGTAACTCGACTATGACTGACCCAAACCTGGAGAAGTCCACTTCTTAGGTTTAGATTGACTGCTCGGTCATAGATCCAATCCTGACCCAAGACGAGAGGTTCAGTGAGATCCTCATCTTGACACACTAGTACTTTAACGGTCATTGCCTCATCGTGAATGTAGAGGGGAAGTTCCACCTCGCCCATGCAAGGGGTTTCCACGCCTCCCAATCCTATGAGATATGCTTCCACAGGATTGACAGTTAACTGCAACTCTTGACAGTAAGACAATTTAACAGCGCTAGTGGCGGCACCTGAGTCAATCAAGGCTCTTACGGTCCTTGCACTCTGTCCTTGTCCTATATCTATGGTTATGAAAGGACGTCTATCAATTATTTTACTCGAGCTTGTTCTTGCAACTTCACACATGGCCATGGGATATCCTTGATCTGCATGGTCAACTGTTGTAGTCATATCTCGGCCTTGTCTGCGTAACTTCATCCTTCTGATGCGTTCTAAAGCCTCTGCTTGAGCCTCTTCTCGAATGCGCTTTTCTTCCTCTTTGCGTTTCTTAGCAGTGTTGAGTCGGCTGAGCATTTCCTCCGTGAGGGGTTCCTGATACAACTTGACTCTGCAACCGCTAATATAGTTTGGGAGAACGTCACCCTCTAACGTGGCTAGTTGTACTGCTCCGCTCGTGGAGATCCTATTGATGATCATAGGTCCGTAGCCTCTCTTTTCTAGCTTCCTGGCGTGTTGTTTTAGTGTATAAACTAAAACTAAATCTCCTGCTTTCAAGCCCTTATCCTTCACATGGGCATCGAAATATGCCTTCTGTCTCTTCTTGGCTGCATATATTCCTGCAGCGGCTCTCAGTCTTGTTTCCCCTAATCGTTCAAGGTCAAAGATCCTAGAGGAGAGCTCATGACCTGTCCATTCGTGCTCTTGTGCTACTTTCAAATGTAGGGATCAAGAAGTCCAAAGGTAACACAACGTTTTGACCGAATACCATCTGAAAGGGGGTGGCTTGGAGTACCGTTTTGTAGGCAACTCGGTATGCCCAAACAGCATGGTGTAGCTGTTTGTCCCAATCAGAGCGTTTAGTGTTCACTAATTTCGTCAGTACATTGCATAAAATCTTATTAGTGCTCTCAGCTTGTCCATTAGCTTGAGGGTGATAAGGGGCAGACTTCTTGTGTATTACCAAGAATTCTTGGAGTAGATTTTCAATCACTTCGTTCAAGAAATGAGTGCCTCTATCACTTACAAGCTCTATGGGTAGCCCATATCTCGTGAATACATTCTCAAACAAGAATTTGGCAGTTGTTTGAGCATCGTTCTTGGTTGTAGCTTTTACCTCTACCCACTTGGTGAGATAATCTGTTGCCACAATGATGTATTCCGCATGAGAACCCTTAGCTGGGGGATTAATAGGACCTACAAAGTCTATTCCCCACTTAGAGAATGCACGTCCTCCCATCATAGGTTTTAGTGGCATCTCATCTTTGCGTATAGGATAATGAGTCCTTTGACAGATATCACACCGTTTCACATAGGTATGTGCGTCCATGTGAAGGGTAGGCCACCAGAATCCCGCAAATAGTACTGCCTTGATCACCCGATCCGGTCCAAAGTGTCCTCCTGCTACACCTTGGTGAGCAGTTTCCAAGATCTTAAGATATTCACTCTCATGGACACACAGTCTCAGGTAACCATCCTTACCGCGTTTGTATAGATTATCACCAATGAGTGAGTAATCCAAGGCTTCTTGTTCTAAACTCCTTTTCCTCGCCAGAGTCATGTCTGGAGGGAATGTGTTTGTCCTCAGGAATGATACTAGTGGTTCGCTCCAATCTGGCACAATGGATACTTGATAAAGAGTGGCATGTTCCACAGGTGGTTTAGTACAACAGATTGGGCATTCCTTGCACAACTTTTGGACATCCGCTTCCATAGTTGGCCAATGTACTCCGAGTCTCTTTAGAGTCTGTAAAGTTCGTTGCTTTGAATGGTGTCGCTCTAGTGCACCTACATGTGCTAATTGCAACCATTTAGCATACTCATCCTCTTCTACGCAACAAGCCAAGACCCCTTGATCTGTGTGCTTGTACATACTTCCTGCCATGATGTGGTACTTTTGGGCTTTTACCACCTCCCTATTCCGTGTGTTTATCACTGGATGATTAGGCCCGTATGTCAATACTGGTACCAATGGCTTGGCCCACTGCGGTACAACTTCCAAATTAAACAAGTAAGCATCAGGTAGGTCATCTGACACTCCTTGTGGGGCCTCTCCAGATGTGAGTCTAGAGAGATGGTCTGCTCGTAAGTGAGTCCTACCTTTCCTTACCACAACCTCGAAGTCGTATTCCATTAGTAAGAGAAACCATCTTACTAATCTACCTGTATTGCATGGCTTGTTTACTAGGTACAACAATGCCTGATGGTCCGTAAAAAATTTAAACTTATTTGCAAGCAAATATTGTCTAAACTTTTTAACTGCATATACCATGCCTAATCCTTCTCGTTCAGTAGTGGTATAATTTCGTTCAGCCGCATTCAATTGTCTACTGGCATAGGCTATTGGAAGATCCATATTACCTTCACCAGTAGGTTGTGCAAGTACACATCCAATAGCATAATTGGATGCATCCACATGAACATTGAATGGCTTATTCCAATCTGGTGTGGTCAAGATTGGTGCTGAACATAATCTTCGTTTAAGCTCTTGGAAGGAATTCTCACATTCATCCGTCCACTCAAAGTTTGTCAGAAGTCCGTACATGGGCTTTGCAATGACAGCATACATGTGTATAAATCGTCGATAATAACCACAATGCCCCATGAAAGCTTGTACTTCCTTGACATTCTTTGGCCTAGGTAGCTCTGCTATGGCTCTCACTTTCTCTTCGTCAGTAGATATGCCATTTTTTGACACTATGTGTCCTAGAATCTTGCCTTGCCTGACCATAAAAACGCACTTTTCTGGGTTCAGGCAGACTTGATAGTCTCTACATTTGTCAAAGATTTGTCTGAGTTCAGGAATATGGGTTTGTCTAACATTGGAATGAGCACAGAGATAATCAACATAGACTTCTAAACTCTTCCTCAGGAACTCCTTAAACACATGGCACATCAGCCTCTGGAAGGTAGCTGGTGCATTGGTAAGCCCAAATGGCATTACTCTAAAAGCAAAAATGCACCATTCTGTGGCAAAGGCTGTCTTATGCTGATCCTCTGGAGCTATGGCTACTTGATTGTAGCCCGAAAATCCATCGAGGAAGCTGTACACTTCCTTGCCTGCCACTCTTTCTAAGAGATGTTCTGTGATGGGAAGCGGATAGTTATCTCGAATCGTGGCGGCATTAACCTTTTTCAAGTTAATGCACACACGCAGTTTACCATTCTTCTTGGGCACCACTACGATGGGGGATACCCATTCGGTGTGCTCAATTTCATAGATAAATCCAGCTTCGACCAATCTATCTATCTCTTCCTTGATCTTAGCAGCGTAATTATCATTATATGTATAAGGCTTTTGCTTAGAGGGTTTGGCGTCTGAAGTCATGGGGATGGTGTGCGAGCATATGTGTTGGCAGTAGCCTTGGTACACCAGGACTTACAAGACGTGAAAGTCAAAGAAGGGAGTCAGAGCGAAGGGACAGCACAAGCAAACAGGGCAATCAAAGAAGATCTGGCAAGTAGGCCAATATTTTTTCAAGACATTAATACAAATCAAAGAGATGGACATGCAGGGAGGAAGAGCAAGTAGGGAGCTCGAAGATATGTATGGCAGATCACTAGAAGAAATCCCTACAACAACAGTGATTTCTATCACTAACAACCATTGTAAATATCATTTCACATTTTTGTAGCTCCATTTTGTGCAAGCCAAGGAGTCCTTGAGCTTGAGGAGCCTTAGAAGTAGTTGCGTACCAATTTTCGTATTTTTTAGATCTCGTTTGAGCCCCCAAATAAGCCCGGGAACCTAATTTTTAACTAGGCCGGACACTAGGTCTGGACAGGGCCAAAAGCTAGTCAAAAACTATAAAAAGAGCTAGAGAGCTCATTTTAGAGGTTAGATTGTAATTGGAACGAACTTGTAAGAGCATTTTGAAAGTAATCTAAAAAAACTCCATTGATCCTCACTCTTTGTCTTGCCGTGTGTGCGCGTGTGTGTATATGTGTGTGCATGCTAGTGTGCTTCTCACTCACGCACTTGTGCCGCCACTTGCTCGAGGTCTTCATACCATCCTCACGTCTTCCCGGATTGACATTAAAGGAGGTGCTACTCATCATTGAGCTACACCAAATTTTGGCGCCGTTGCCGGGGATCGAGCTTTGAGGACGAGCGTGTGATGGTAAGACGTAGAGTTGACGCGTTGGAGTTGTAGGTATTTTCTTCACTCTCATCGATTTTCTTTTACTTTCTTCACCATCTTCATCACCATCATCATCATCACCATCTCCCACGTCCATCTCCATCATCGCGAAATTTCAGTTTTTTGACCATATCCCCATCTCCACCTCATTTCCCTCATTTCACTTGTGAGAGAGAGCGAGAGAGCGAATTTGCATGTGCTATTTTTTGCATGTTTTGTGAGCATTCTGCAGGTACAGGCCGCATCATCATCCCCAGCACCCTGCGCAGGTACGAAAATCCGAGTAACTGTCTGTGTGTCGCCGAGCTCTGTCAATCGCGACCGACTGAAAACTTGCTCTAATTACTAAACAAAGTGCATATCCATGACCTACAGGCCTAGAGCTTCCCAAAAATGTGTTTAGTTTTTTGAAATTCCACAGATTTCTGTCAATCGCGATCGCTCTGTCAATCGCGATCGACAAACCACGACGGACAGATCTGTCAATCGCGATCGACACGTCAATCGCGACCGACAGCCCACGACGGCTCTGTCAATCGCGACCGACAGAGTCAACGACCGATTGACCACGATCGACTGACCATACGCGTGACACGTGTCAATCGCGATCGAGTCATCAATCGCGATCGACTCATCAGTCGCGACCGACACAGTCAACGACTGTTTGACCACGATCGACAGACCCTCGCGACCGACCTGTCAATCGCGATCGACTCATCAATCGCGACCGACAGAGTCAACGACGCTTTGACCACGATTGATTGACTTTTCGGCCACGTGTCAATCGCGACTGACAGCCACGACGGACCTGTCAATCGCGATCGACACGTCGATCGCGACTGACCTGTCAATCGCGACCGACAGACTTTGCGAACGCGTTAGAAGGGCAAATTAGGTCAAATTTTCAAGGCAAAATTATTGGTCTAAATTTTGATTGAGTGTGGAACAAACACTAGGGTGTAGTATTGCATCGCTAGGCCGTGCCACAAGCTACTCGAGTATTCCTGTTTGACTGTTAGCTTGTATTGAATTCCGATTTAACCCCCTAAACCCTGAACAGTCATAACTTTTTCATATGAAATCCAATTTTTGAGCTCTTGGGCTTGTTGGAAAGCTCGTGGCATATACTACACGCCCTCAACTGTTTTTTATAAAGATAATGCGTTGATTTTCAGAGAGGGTATTTTGAAGTTGACCATACCTAGGGGGCTCAAAGTCAGGGGTCTTTAGAATTATTTTCCTAAAAGTCACAATGCAAATATGTGTTTATGTTACATGAATGAAAGTGGTTGGTTGTGTCCTTTGAATCTAAGCATTGAGCTAACCGTGGGACTTTTATAGGTCCATTGAGAGCAACTGAGAGCGTACAAAGCAAGGTTTCTTTGCAAGCTTGAGAACCGGGTTCTTGAGCACCATAAAGCAAGGGATCAACAAGTAAGGTTGGAATATTCTCAACTCCCTCTGTCATTTCCTAGCTCAAGCTAAGAACGAGTAGAGGTAGGAGTAAGTCAGGTTGACGATAGGCAGTTATCAAGCTGAAGACTACCTAAAAAACTCAAGTTCAAGTTAAAAACATAATCTCTGTACTGTCGATAACCTAAAGGAAAAGAATCTAACGTGGAACGATCAACCTAAAGTACGAAGAACATTCAAGTGTTCCTGACGACGTGATATCAGACAAGACCATAAACACAATAATTAACTAAAAGGAATCAAGTGACTGGTACCAATTGATCGGCAACGAGGTTGTACTCTGGAAAAAAATTGGGCTAATCAGTTAGGCATATGAACCTTAGATCAGGACGACACCTAGCAAGAGAGAGACAAAGCCTTAGGTCTTCAGAGGCTAGTGTTAATCACACTACAAGGTCTTGGGCCCAGCAGTTGAGCCACCACTCATACTACCCTAGCTCTGAAACCAGTGAGTCAGAAATGTCTCAAGGCATGGACAGACCTACGGGAAGTTCAGGAGTGCCTTATTTGTACAGGGTAGAAGGCCCCTACAAAACACAGCTGGAATATCTTAGGACCAACCGACTAGGTGCTAGCATCTATGAAGACGGCCTTGGAAGATCTGTTATCCAGATTAAAAACCCTGATCAATCCATTGGACTAGAACACCCAGCTGTCAAGTTTGAAAATGGTGCATACCTGGACAAAGAAGGAACTATATATGTTGTCACTAGTCACCCTGATAGGACAGATGACTTCGGGAATGTAATCTCAGAAGCGGACTTAGGTGACCTAGAACAAGGGAACATGGATGCGGAACCTAGAACCCCTCGAGGTAAATCAGTTCTCACTAGGATTATCACGCCCGAATGGGTCCCCCAAGACAACAAGAGCATAGAGTTGCTCCTCAATCGAGAAACTGATGAAGCCTTTTGGAGGTATAAGTCTAATCAGCCAACAGACATAGGAAATATCATGATCTATGAGTTTAAGGATCCGGATAGCCCAGGCAGAGTGACCTACTTAGATCATGCTTCAGAACGGATCTTCGTGGTGACAGAAAATGATAGGCATGCCTACACTTGGAAGGGTGAATTCATTTTCCCCCAACCAAGATCAAGTGTATCCTATGGTCACCCTGGAGCTGGAACTTCCCAAGCTCATGGTACGCAAAGAGACAGAAGTAGAGATAGACCGGAAGTGAGCTTTGCCAACCCAGTGGGCAGAGAAAGAACGAGAACAGAGACGAATAGGGTAGAACCTGAGATGCATAGAGCCCACAGGAACCAAAGAAATGTAGATGGATTCCCTCTGCTGAGGCCTAGAGAGCATACAAGAACTTTGAGACCCACCCAACTAGTTAAGTCCATGAAGAATTACTTTGACGGCACAGGAGACCCCTATGATCATGTGGCGGAGTTCAAGCAAGTCTTGAGAGCTGAACAAGTGGAAGATCTGTTCACACAGTACAATGCCTTCGGTCTAACCCTTAGGAACACGGCACTTACATGGTTTCAGCCATTAGATGAGAGTCAGTTCAGGAGCATAGACCAACTCCTAGAGGCCTTCATTGTAGAGTTCTCTAAGAGCGGCATAAGACACAATACCTCCTCACTGATTCACAGCTTCAAGCAAACCCCTCAAGAGACTGTGAGACTTGCAGGAAGAAGATTTAGGCAATACCTTGAAAGATGTCCTATTTCGGAGCTACCCACATCTGCCAAACAAGTAGCCTTATTCCTTGACGGATTGCTGAGTACAAAATTGAGATCCTATGTGTATCTGAAGGACCCTAGGACTATAGAAGAATGTGTACGCATGTGCATTGACATTGAAGATAACCTAGGGGAAGAACTAGAGCTTTCCAAAATTTACAAAGATTCAGATAGTGCATCTAGTCACTCTTCCACACAGTCCACATCAATTGAGGAACTTGCCGAAAAGGTAGCTCAGAAATTAGGTGTAACTAGCAAACAAATCCCAAGGTTTACCCCAGCGAAGAGATGCTATACTTGTGGTGGCGACCACATGGCGAATGTCTGCCCTATTATGGCTCAACCCCAAGTAAACCCTAGTAGCCAGTACTGCACCATAGAACGGAGATACACCAATCACACCGCACAAGATTGCCCATACAACAAGCAGGCAGTTAGGCAACCCTATCCGCAGCCCTACCAACAAGGCCGATACCAGAACCAAAATCCACCACCACAATATGCTAGACCCCAACAAACCTACCAACCACAATATCAGGCCCAACAGAGATCCCAACCGGTGCTAGCTCAACAGCCTCCAAACCCCGCTAATGTGATTCCAGTAAAGTATGCCGTGGCAGAAGAAAACCTGAATAGGGCCCTAGTACCAGTAACCCCATTGATCTCAGAAAGTGACCCGAGTGACCATAGCTTTGATTCTACACATGTCGATAGTCCCCAAGCTTACTACATGCAGTCTCCAGAACATGGTGAGTCCTACTATAGTGAAGAACCAAGTGAACCTAGTTGGGAGTCGGATTACACGAACGTCATGTATGCAAACCCCAACCCTAGGCCTCAACCTAGGCAGGTACGACCACCCTTTCCTAGAGGACCATGCTACCGATGTCAAGGGGATCACTTCATTTGTGATTGTCCCTTACCTCCACCTACACAAAATCAGTCCGTGACGATCCAAGGCTTTTGCCAAGATTGTGGAAAAGAGCATCTCTTACGAGATTGCCCAAAGAACCCCAATAATATGCCAAAAATCACTCCGATCAATGTGATTGGTTTGGTTGTAGATTCCTCAGGAAGCGTCACTTCCACTGCACCAGTGCAGGTAGTCACTAGAGCTCAGGCATTGCAGCAAAACCAAGAGACAAACCAGGATAAGAACTCAGAGGCTAGTGAAACCGAGAGCATAACAAAGAAAAGGACTAGAGCATGGAAAGATAGTCGGGAAAGAATGAAAAGACAATGGGCTAAAAAGATGAGTGAACTTGAGGAAAGCATAAGAGAAACCAAAGCTAGGATAACTGAAATCACCTCTCAAATCCCCTCTCACAATACCCCGCCGCCATCCCTACCATCTCCATCTGACCCACCACCTTCCCCATCAGGTCATATGATTCCACCACCTCCTAGGGTAGGATCAGTGTTAGCTGATCCCACTCCTGAAGACATAGACATGATGCTCAAAGCATATCAGGCCAGAATACAAGAAGGGCCAAACGTCACGGATCATGCCAAGTGCTATCCTAGAGCTGACCTAGAGATAGAAAGAACCAAACTGTGCGCGAAAATGGTCGCATTGGCTCAGACTATGTTTGAAGCCAGTCGCCTTTTCAATTACTCGGGCTCAGCCAAAACGCAATTACACTTGGATGGATTCCTAGAGAAGTTAGAGGAAATAATTGCAAGATCTGCCAAGGAAGAAACAAATCAAGAAAAAGATAAAGCAAGCAGAAACATGAAGCATTCCCCGTCAGAAGTGTCTGTGGCCAATTCCACTAAACCAGACTCCTTTCCCTCCTTAGAAAGATTAGAGAGGCTAATTGCACAGCCAGAAAAGGAGCCTACCCCTCAAAGAAAGGAAAGGGCAAGAGAACGGATAAGCCAGCCTCTTCAGGAAGCCCATGTTGCCTCCTCAAGGAGCCTATCTTCCTCCCCAAAGGTCACAGGAGCCTCCCTCGAAAGCGTATGTACCTCCACAGGTAACCCACATTCCTTCCCAGAGAGCGTATGAGCCTGTTCGGAAAAGTAATAGCATAAGTAATCCTCCCCAAGAAGCTTGTGCTTCAGCTATCTATGACAACGAGGAAAGAGCCAACGATAGAATAAGCCCTCCTTCCCAGGTAGCATATGTACCTAATTCTACGGAGCCAGACACTTCTTCTTCTATGAATCGGTTTGCACCAGACTTCCTACGAGAGATTCAAGAAGACAAATGGGATAACGAAAGCGAGGTCGCCCCTCCTTTTGAACTTGTGGACGATGCACATGACCAATTCCCACAAGACATCCCATCAATTTACGGGGAACATGAGAGTACTCAATCTCATGAGAGATTGGACTTTGAGTCTAATTCCATACAGGAGCTACCCCACTTCACACGCCCATGGGAAGCAAAGTCCACATGTATGAGAGCACCCACAGTAATGGTAAGGAACGACGACTCAGTCATACCTAGGAACACAGAGGTAGTGAAGAACACTAACGTGCAGTGTAATCTCAAGTTAGAAGAGCTACTCAAGGTTAGACCGGAATTATGGAAACATGTAGCAAAACAAGTACCAGAGATAGCAAAACCTCGTTCCCAGGTAGGATCCCATAGGACAGTGCCAGAAATTCCCTTGGATAAGATAGGAGATATGTGTGAAGGTGAAGAAGGGAACACCTATCTTCCCATTACCTACCAGGAGTACACCACCAAAGCAATTTTGGACTCAGGTGCAGGAGTTGCAATTGCCACCACCTCCTTATGGAAGCGTTGGGGAAAGCCAGCACTCAGGCCGACGAGAATGAAATTGCAGATGGCCGATGGCCACATAGAGAGACCCCTAGGATTGCTAGAAGGAATAACTCTCACCACTTGTGGTGTCGAGTTTGAACATACCTTTGCCATATGTGACTTCAGTAAAAATCATGCCTATGAGATGATTTTGGGAAGGCCATTTATGCGACAATTGCAAGTGGTACAGGATTGGGGAACCAATTCTTTGTACCTGCAGCACTTAGGTGTTACAACCAAAGTCAATCTCAAGGATTATTCTCATAGAGATGTCCCTCCTATCCAATGGAATCCCATCCATAGAGCCAAAGATGATACAGAATCGGTGCATTCCATAGGGTCTGGATCCTCATGGATGCATGAAGACACTCACTTATGGATGTGCAAGGTAGCAGTAGAGGAAGAGAAGAGAGAAAAGGCCAGAGAAATAGGTGCAAACGAAACCCATAGACCCATTCAAGACCCAGCCTATGCACCTGTAGTTTTTCCAGACGAGGAATTTGAACCCCATGGCTGGGCAGAAATTTTAGCAACAATGGACGTAGCCATCAATGAAGAACAATGGACACCTCACTGTGATGAGGATGGCTATGATATTTCAGTCTTCTCCATAGAGCCAATCATGGGAGAGGCAGTTCTAGAAGAATGTGAACCTAGCCCTGATGCATTTGAGGATGCAAGTGACTCCGATCTAGAGTCAATCATAATGGACCCTCCATTTGCATCAGATGAAGAATACTTCCATGAAGTAGAATTTCAACCCCAGAGGCACGGAGAGATTATAAATGATGTAAGACTAGCAACGCATATGACCCCGAGGGAAGAAGGAAAGAAACGGAAGAAGAAAGAAGTCTCACCAGAGGAGGAAGAATCTTTGTTTGAGGTCCCAGAAAATTTTAAGAAGTACGAGATAGATGACAGGAGAGTCATGATAAGAATGCCTAAACGAGAGGCACAATCAGGAGAGGCCTATGATAACAAAGAAACCACCAAGAAAATAGTAGTGGCCATAGAAGAAGGAGAGGAGAGATGCACGTATATAGGCCATGACCTGACAGAAGAAGAAGAGCATGAATTGATTGCCTTGCTAAGAGAATACAGAGATGTATTCGCTTGGAGTTACAAGGATTTGAAAGGTGTTGACCCTGACATATGCTCACACACCATTCCCATGACCTCAGATGCTAAACCCTCTAAGCAAAAGCCTTATACATATAATGATAATTATGCTGCTAAGATCAAGGAAGAGATAGATAGACTGGTCGAAGCCGGATTTATCTATGAAATTGAGCACACTGAATGGGTATCCCCCATCGTAGTGGTGCCCAAGAAGAATGGCAAACTGCGTGTGTGCATTAACTTGAAAAAGGTTAACGCCGCCACGATTCGAGATAACTATCCGCTTCCCATCACAGAACATCTCTTAGAAAGAGTGGCAGGCAAGGAAGTGTACAGCTTCCTTGATGGATTTTCGGGTTACAATCAAGTAGCCATAGCTCCAGAGGATCAACATAAGACAGCCTTTGCCACAGAATGGGGCATTTTTGCCTTTAGAGTAATGCCATTTGGGCTTACCAATGCACCAGCTACCTTCCAGAGGCTGATGTGCCATGTGTTTAAGGAGTTCCTAAGAAAGAGTTTAGAAGTCTATGTTGATGATCTCTGTGCTCATTCCAATGTTAGACAAACCCATATTCCTGAACTCAGACAAATCTTTGACAAATGTAGAGAATACCAAGTCTGCCTGAACCCAGAAAAGTGCGTTTTTATGGTCAGGCAAGGCAAGATTCTAGGACACATAGTGTCAAAGAATGGCATATCTACCGACGAAGAAAAGGTGAGAGCCATAGCAGAGTTACCTAGGCCAAAGAATGTCAAGGAAGTACAAGCTTTCATGGGGCATTGTGGTTATTATCGACGATTTATACACATGTATGCTGTCATTGCAAAGCCCATGTACGGACTTCTGACTAACTTTGAGTGGACTGATGAATGCGAGAACTCCTTCCAGGAGCTCAAACGAAGATTGTGTTCAGCACCAATCTTGACCACACCAGATTGGAATAAGCCATTCCATGTTCATGTGGATGCATCCAATTATGCCATTGGATGTGTGCTTGCACAACCTACTGGTGAAGGCAATATGGATCTTCCAATTGCCTATGCCAGTAGACAATTGAATGCGGCTGAACGGAATTACACCACTACAGAGAGAGAAGGCTTAGGCATGGTATATGCAGTTAAGAAATTTAGACACTATTTGCTTGCAAATAAGTTTAAATTTTTTACTGATCATCAGGCATTATTATATCTCGTAAACAAGCCATGCAATACAGGAAGATTAGTGAGATGGTTTCTCTTGCTAATGGAGTATGATTTTGAGGTTGTGGTAAGAAAGGGTAGGACTCACTTGAGAGCAGATCACCTCTCTAGGCTCACATCTGGAGAAGCCCCACAAGGAGTGTGAGATGACCTTCCTGATGCTTACTTGTTTAATTTGGAAGTTGTACCGCAGTGGGCTAACCCATTGGTACCAGTATTGACATACGGGCCCAACCATCCAGTGGTAAACACACGGAATAGAGAGATTGTGAAAGCCCAAAAGTATCACATCATGGCCGGAAGCATGTACAAGCACACAGATCAAGGGATCTTGGCTTGTTGCGTAGAAGAGGATGAGTACGCTAAATGGTTGCAATTAGCACATGTAGGTGCATTAGAGCAACACCATTCAAAACAACGAACTTTACAGACTCTAAAGAGATTCGGAGTGCACTGGCCAACTATGGAAGCGGATGTCCAAAAGTTGTGCAAGGAATGCCCAATCTGTTGCACTAAACCACCTGTGGAACATGCCACTCTCTATCAAGTATCCATTGTGCCAGATTGGAGTGAACCTCTAGTATCATTCTTGAGGACAAACACATTCCCTCCAGATATGACTCTAGCTAGGAAAAGGAGTCTAGAACAAGAAGCCCAGGATTACTCACTCATAGGTGAGAACCTATATAAGCGCGGTAAAGATGGTTACCTGAGGTTATGTGCCCATGAAAGTGAATATCTCAAAATCTTGGAGACTGCTCACCAAGGTGTAGCAGGAGGACACTTTGGACCAGATCGGGTGATCAAGGCAATATTGTTTGCGGGCTTCTGGTGGCCTACCCTTCACATGGATGCACATACCTATGTGAAACGGTGTGATGTCTGTCAGAGGACTCAGTATCCTATACGCAAAGATGAGATGCCACTGAAACCTATGATGGGAGGACGTGCATTCTCTAAGTGGGGAATAGACTTCGTAGGTCCTATTAATCCCCCAGCCAAAGGTTCTCATGCGGAATACATCATTGTGGCAACAGACTATCTCACCAAGTGGGTAGAGGTAAAGGCTACAACAAAGAACGATGCTCAGACAACTGCCAAATTCTTGTTTGAGAATGTGTTCACAAGATATGGGCTACCCATAGAACTAGTAAGTGATAGAGGCACTCATTTCTTAAATGAAGTGATTGAAAATCTACTCCAAGAATTCTTGGTAATACACAAGAAGTCTGCCCCCTATCACCCTCAAGCTAATGGACAAGCTGAGAGCACTAATAAGATTTTATGCAATGTACTGACGAAATTAGTGAACACTAAACGCTCTGACTGGGACAAACAGCTACACCATGCTGTTTGGGCATACCGAGTTGCCTACAAAACGGTACTCCAAGCCACTCCCTTTCAGATGGTATTTGGCCAAAATGCTGTGCTACCCTTGGACTTCTTGATTCCTACATTGAGAGTAGCACAAGAGCACGAATGGACAGGTCACGAACTCTCCTCTAGGATCTTTGACCTTGAACGATTAGGGGAAACAAGACTAAGAGCCGCTGCAGGAATATATGCCGCTAAGAAGAGACAGAAGGCATACTTCGATGCCCATGTGAAGGATAAAGGCTTGAAAGCGGGAGATCTAGTCTTAGTCTATACACTGAAACAACACGCGAGGAAGTTAGAAAAGAGAGGCTACGGACCTATGATCATCAATAGGATCTCCACAAGTGGAGCAGTACAATTGGCCACATTAGAGGGTGATGTTCTTCCAAATTATATCAGCGGTTGCAGAGTCAAGTTGTATCAGGAACCCCTCACGGAGGAAATGCTCAGCCGACTTAACACTGCTAAGAAACGCAAAGAGGAAGAAAAGCGAGTTAGAGAAGAAGCTCAAGCAGAAGCTTTAGAACGCATCAGAAGGATGAAATTACGTAGGCAAGGTAGAGAGCATCCTAGGACAAATGACTATGCAGATCAAGGATATCCCATGGCAATGTGTGAAGTCGCAGGAACCAGCTCACCTAGGATAACTGATCGACGTCCTTTCGTAACCCTAGATATAGGACAAGGAAAAAGTGCAAGGACTGTAAGAGCCTTGATTGACTCAGGTGCAGCCACTAGTGCTGTTAGAATGTCTTACTGTCAAGAGTTACAGTTAACGGTCAATCCTGTGGAGGCATATCTTATAGGATTGGGAGGCGTGGAAACCCCTTGTATGGGCGAGGTGGAACTTCCCCTCTACATTCATGATGAAGCAATGACAGTTAAAGTACTAGTGTGTCAGGATGAGGATCTCACTGAACCTCTTGTCTTGGGTCAAGATTGGATTTATGACCAAGAAGTCAATTTAAACCTAAGAAGTGGACTTCTCCAGGTTTGGGTCAATCATAGTCGAGTTACAGTAGAATTAGACAATGGAGCACTCAAGGAACTAGGAAAGGCACAGACTCCTGGTCCTTCCAGGGGTACACATGAAGATGACCATGCTGTTCTTGTCCAAAACTATGTGTTGCAGAGGAAGGATATTCGCAAAAAAGGAGTCCGGGATGCAAAGGAACTCCCTTCTTTTCCAAAGGCCAGAAGAAGGCAACAACCCCAGGTGGATCACAGGCCGAAGAAGCAGAGTACTACCTATGTCGGGGATCCAAAGTACCTGTGCAGCAAAATGTCCCAGCAAGTGAAAAAAGTGTGGGTGCGGAAAGGCGAACGACCGGGTGCACCACCGTCAACTACATGGGCAAAGCCTCTTATTAGTAACCAACAACACGACGCTAATAAGAAGTCTTTCGGAAGTTCTTCTGCTAACGTGAAATATATTTGGGTGCCCAAGAAGTTGATGAAGGCTAGCCCACAATCAAGACAAATTTGGGTGCCTAAGGCTTACTTGATGGCACAAGTAGCTACGCTGAGACCACAACCTAAACGGCATAACGCAGCTACGCATACTGCCAGTATTCACTCGTTCTCAACGCTCAAGAACACACCAAGACCCAGGAGCGTGCATGTGACCAATTGTAAATGGATCCCAAAAAGGCCTCGTTTTCAAACCACGACACCGAGGAAGCTCTCTAGAGACTCTCCGAAACCGAAAACAAAGCCCATTCACTGCATTTGGCAGCCTAGGGCCTGTAATAAACCCCCCGACCCCAATTTGTAAATTCATGCCCACTTACTAACTGCAGTAGTCTCCTAGGACAACACAAACACTAACTACACACACTGTCTTCATGCACTTACTAACCACTAACTCACCATCCACCTCATGTTAATGTTGTAACAGGGACAACACAATTTATTCTGTCCTTTACGATGTTAACACTTGGTTCTATATTCTCACAGAACCAACCAGCAAACACGGCCATGGCAGAAGCAGGTACCAGTTCTCAAGCCGGATCTGGTGCCCAGATTGTGGACATAGAAACACTTCTCCTTGAGCCACGTCTCACCGCAAGACCGCAAGAGCTTCAAGCAGTGCATGTGCTCCCCATCCAGGATCCTCCTCAAGGACACACTTCTCAAGTAGGTAAGCATGCGCATTGGTTCAGTGATGTTGCTGGACCACTGGGCGATGGAACCTATTTCTGGGAAGCAGAATTGGAATTCAATGGCAAATGGGGTCGATACCACTTTTTCACACGCGAGTTTGAAAGCTATCAAAACGCCGAAGTTATGAGATCAGTTTGGATCAAAGCGGGTGTGGACAGTTACTTCAGGACTCACTTACCAAAGCCGGATTTTTTACGATGTTCATATCTGATCAGTACAATCACGCCAAGCAGGGCCAAGGGAGGCGACAGCACCTTTGTGTTGCCATCACTGCTGCCGGGTAATGAGCTTAAAAGATTCAAGTTGACCCTCAATCTGGTAAGAGAAGCATTGGGCATGTATGGCATGCACATCCCAACAGAAAAGGAAACCATGGTTCCAGGTCGAATGAAGCACAAAGATCTTAATAAGTTGAAGGACATGGTAGCAATGACACCTACCATTGCGCTTCACCTGCGAACCATCATGCAACATTTTGCTTTTCCCGCCCAAGAACGATTCACAATGCCTCCGAAAAAAATATGGTTCAGTTTATATCTAGCAGAAACCGAAAGCCTGCCCATCAATGTGCCACACTGGATCATAGATCAGATCCACCTAGCGCATCAAAGGTGGAACAAGAAACAGAAGAATGTGCTCCACGGGTGTTGTGCTCTGACCAGAATAATCTATAGATGCTTGGCTTATGACGTGCCTGTTCAGCGGGCACTCGTATGGTCCCGAGTCCAAGAATTCCAGAGAAGACTATCAGCAGCAGGTCCCCCATCAAAGAAGATGAGGGGGGGAGTCCAACTACCTTGTGCCCAACCAAGGGGAGCTACCGCTACACCAGAAATCACCCCTCCCCAGACACGACGAGTTAGGCCATTCACAATCCGGCTACCAAGACCAAGCACAGAGGGGCCTAATCTGGTGTTTCCACCCATTCCATCCGATTTGGAATTTCCGCAGGGATTTACTCTTGAGGACCTCACGGATGAAGAAATTGCCAGATTAATCTATGACTCTAACCTCGAAGCTGAAGTAGCGCGAGCTCAGGAACCACAACCCCAAACAACATCGGCCCCCACCCAACCACAAGTTGTAGAAGTCGATGTAGATGAACAAGAGGCAGGAGGAGACAAAGAAGAAGCCGACGAAGAACAACATCAAGAATATGACGAACTCTCCGAGTTAGCAAGTGCCCCAGCATATTCGGCACAAATCAAGAGACTATATCGAACCATGCGACTGGTTCAGGAACAGCATCAGATGTCTCTAGAACAGGGCAAAAGACTCATGAACGACTTGCTAGCTGAGGAAGGTGTGGACGAGTTGTTCATTGAGTCCATGAACCTTCATGCCGACGCCGTAGGACTGGACGAGGCCATTCATGAGGCAGTGGCCTACATTCACAGGTTTGAGAAAAGGGTTCCCGTTCGTCCCAGGAGGTCCGGGAAGCAAATTCACATCAATACATCAGCACCAGGCGAGGCAGCGCAAGCAGAAGAATATCAGGAAGCACCGTTGTCACCACCATCCCCACCTCGCACTACACAATTCACTCCACCACAGGACACTAGCACTAACACATCCACTACCACTACCATTGTCATGGGCATCCCACTCTCTCCGGGAATCCAATTCGGGGGAGTCACCATGCCCACCTTCACCACCCTGTTCACCGATGTCACATCCACTCCACCCACGATTCCCATCTACACCGTCACTCAAACAGTTGACACGATGGAAACATCACCTGCCACAGCACCACTCCCTCCCCCCATGCCACCTTCATCACCCATACCCCCTCCACCCACATCTCCACTTACATCCACATCATTCACCTCTCCCATTCCCGCCCCCATTCCCCCTGCATCTTCACCCCTCCCAGCATTATTTAATGTAAATAACATATTTTTAGCATTAAATCAATGTGTATACCAGCTCCAGAATGAGTACAAAGCTCTGGACAACCGGTATCAGCAACTGGAAACGCACCATCAGAACTTACAAAGACAATTTCACATTCTACAAACAGAAAATGCAGAACTGAATCAACGCTACACGACGCTTGAGCAGGCTCACCAAACATTATTGGAGGCACCCCAACCATCGACAGAATCAGGTGTCAAACAACTAGAAGCTTTGCTCGAGGTATACCAAGCCGATAATCTCAAAGTCCGGCGTAACCTGGCACTTCTCAGAAAACACATGGCGGCCGCCCTTGAAGAAAACAAGAGACTGCAGCAGCAAAATGAAGCAAATCTAGAAGCAGCAATGGAAGGCTCTCCACACGAAATTGATCCAGAGCAGTTTAAAGCTGTGCCCTCAGAGACAATGAAGACCATCTTGGACAGCTATGCAGATCTATTAGAAGCTCATGATGACTTGGAAAGGGAACGTGATGCGCTGCGCAATCAACTCCAAGAGCAACAGACAGCACCCAAAGTCACAGAAACGACCACGACTTCAGAGGAAGTCAAGACATTGAAAGAGCAGGTGGCCGAATTACAGGCACGATTACTCACACATGAAAGGCAACCCTCTCCAGTTGTCGAACCAGAACCTGAAGATTTGGTACCCATCGAGGTAGATGAGACGTATGAGGAACCTTACGTTCCTATGCCAATGCCAGGTGGTGAGCAAACCGCAGAAGGAATGGATACGTTAGAAATTGAAGTACCTGAGTGGCTCCAAACACTAGAGAAAACGGCATCAACTCATGAAGATCGAGTGGCAGTTCAAATCCAATCTATGGCAAAGATAGAGGACACTATTATTAAATCAGAATACTTCCGCAGCATGTCCCACCATAGATGGATCAGAACCAATGATGATCAATACGTGCCATATTGTATACTCCTGGCGGACTACAATGCAGAAATCCAACAAAGATGTGGCAAACCTCCAACGTTTGCTACCCAATTTGGGCCAGATGACATCCCAGAGAGCGCTCAAAAAGGATCCATTCGTCAACCCACTTGGAGGATCCGACTCCTCGAAACCTACCCGGAGATGGTTCGCACCTGGACGAATATGCCTCTTTTTATTAAATATAACCCTTGTTATGTTCCTGTACTTCGCAGACGCACATGGCCAGAGTTTACCATTGCAGTCAAGAATATCAAGGGATGCGCCAAATGGTTAAACTACGTCTATCTAGCACCCCCTCAAGGGCCTCCCACCGTCAATTACATGATTTCCACTATACGGCACTGGAGCATCCGATTAAGGAATACCCCTGATGTAATTGCCCAGATGTGCATGAAAATTTTTGAGTTAATGCTTATTACATTCAGGACATTCAAGAATATCAAGGACCCACACTTCTCAGGCGTCGGATTCCTTACAGGAAACCAAGATTTAGTTTATGACATGAGCACCACTCCTTCCATAGAGGTGATATATGCTTGGCACGCCAGAATAAAATACCTCCCAGCCTGCTTTAAACAAACATTCGAAGAGATGTTCATAACAGGGTTCTGGGAATACCACTCAGAAATATTTGTACCCAGACCCTCACATCTCCTCCATTTATTTGCTGTGGAGCGAACCATTCACTCCGAACAGTTACGGGTGCCACATCCAGATGTCCCAGGGCCAGTCAATTGGGATGCATTGCTGACAGATCTAGCAAGGGGACTCAGGTTAGAAGAACACCACCTCGCCGCCGATGTTGTACAATACTACGTCCAAAAAACAGCTAGACAAGGGTCTGTCAGGGGCGACAGACGCGAGAGTGGGGGGGGTGTTGGCAGTAGCCTTGGTACACCAGGACTTACAAGACGTGAAAGTCAAAGAAGGGAGTCAGAGCGAAGGGACAGCACAAGCAAACAGGGCAGTCAAAGAAGATCTGGCAAGTAGGCCAATATTTTTTCAAGACATTAATACAAATCAAAGAGATGGACATGCACGGAGGAAGAGCAAGTAGGGAGCTCGAAGATATGTATGGCAGATCACTAGAAGAAATCCCTACAACAACAGTGATTTCTATCACTAACAACCATTGTAAATATCATTTCACATTTTTGTAGCTCCATTTTGTGCAAGCCAAGGAGTCCTTGAGCTTGAGGAGCCTTAGAAGTAGTTGCGTACCAATTTTCGTATTTTTTAGATCTCGTTTGAGCCCCCAAATAAGCCCGGGAACCTAATTTTTAACCAGGCCGGACACTAGGTCTGGACAGGGCCAAAAGCTAGTCAAAAACTATAAAAAGAGCTAGAGAGCTCATTTTAGAGGTTAGATTGTAATTGGAACGAACTTGTAAGAGCATTTTGAAAGTAATCTAAAAAAACTCCATTGATCCTCACTCTTTGTCTTGCCGTGTGTGCGCGTGTGTGTATATGTGTGTGCATGCTAGTGTGCTTCTCACTCACGCACTTGTGCCGCCACTTGCTCGAGGTCTTCATACCATCCTCACGTCTTCCCGGATTGACATTAAAGGAGGTGCTACTCATCATTGAGCTACAATATGTCCGGGTCAACCCCTTTCAAATCCTTGTAACTCCAAGCGAATACATCTCTGTATTCTCTTAGCAAGGCAATCAATTCGTGCTCTTCTTCTTCTGTCAGGTCATGGCCTATATACGTGCATCTCTCCTCTCCTTCTTCTATGGCCACTACTATTTTCTTGGTGGTTTCTTTGTTATCATAGGCCTCTCCTGATTGTGCCTCCCGTTTAGGCATTCTTATCATGACTCTCCTGTCATCTATCTCATATTTCTTAAAATTTTCGGGGACCTCAAACAAAGATTCTTCCTCTTCTGGTGAGGCTTCTCTCTTCTTTCGTTTCTTTCCTTCTTCCTTCGGGGTCACATGTGTTGCTAATCTTACATTAGTTGCAACCTCTCCATGCCTCTGGGGTTGAAATTCTACTTCATGGAAGTATTCTTCATCTGATGCAAATGGTGGGTCCATAATGATTGACTCTAGATCGGAGTCACTTGCATCCTCAAATGCATCAGGGCTAGGTTCGCATTCTTCTAGAACTGCCTCTCCCATGATTGGCTCTATGGAGAAGACTGAAATATCATAGCCATCCTCATCACAGTGAGGTGTCCATTGTTCCTCGTTGATGGCTACGTCCATTGTTGCTAAGATTTCTGCCCAATCGTGAGGTTCAAATTCTTCGTCTGGAAAAACTACAGGTGCATAGGCTGGGTCTTGGATTGATCTATGGGTTTCCTTCGCACCTACCTCTCTGGCTTTCTCTCTCTTCTCCTCTTCTACTGCTACCTTGCACATCCATAAGTGGGTGTCTTCATGCATCCATGAGGATCCAGACCCTATGGAATGCACTGATTCTGTATCATCTTTGGCTCTATGGATGGGATTCCACTGGATAGGAGGGACATCTCTATGAGAGTAATCCTTGAGATTAACTTTGGTTGTAACACCCAAGTGCTGCAGGTACAAAGAATTGGTTCCCCAATCCTGTACCACTTGCAACTGTCGCATGAATGGTCTTCCCAAAATCATCTCATAGGCATGATTTTTGCTGAAGTCACATATGGCAAAGGTATGTTCAAACTCGACACCACAAGTGGTGAGAGTCATTCCTTCTAGCAATCCTAAGGGTCTCTCTATGTGACCATCTGCCATTTGCAATTTCATCCTCGTTGGCCTGAGTGCTGGCTTGCCCCAACGCTTCCATAAGGAGGTGGTGGCAATTGCAACTCCTGCACCTGAGTCCAAAATTGCCTTCGTGGTGTAGTCCTGGTAGGTGATGGGAAGATAGGTGTTCCCTTCTTCACCTTCACACATATCTCCTATCTTATCCAAGGGAATTTCTGGCACTGTCCTATGGGATCCTGCCCGGGAATGAGGTTTTGCAACTTCAGTTACTCGACAAGCTGCACCTTTCCGCGCGTTTAGTCTATCCTCAGGCAGTTCTTCCAAAGTGAGATCGCATTGCACCTTGGTGTTCGTTACTACCTCCGTGTTCCTTGGTATGACTGAGTCGTCGTTCCTTACCATGACTGTGGGTGCTCTCATACATGTGGACTTTGCTTCCCATGGGCCTGTGAAGTGGGGTAACTCTTGTATGGAATTAGACTCAAAGTCCAATCTCTCATGAGACTGAGCACTCTCATGTTCCCCGTAAATAGATGGGATGTCTTGTGGGAATTGGTCGTGTGCATCGTCCACAAGTTCAAAAGGAGGGGCGACCTCGCTTTCGTTATCCCATTTGTCTTCTTGAATCTCTCGTAGGAAGTCTGGTGCAAACCGATTCATAGAAGAAGAAGTGTCTGGCTCAGTAGAATTAGGCGCATAAGCAACCTGGGAAGGAGGGCTTATTCTTCTGTTGGCTCTCTCCTTGCTCTCATAAATGGCTGGAGCACAAGCTTCTTGGGGAGGATTGCTTATTCTATTACTCTTTCGAGCAGGCTCATACACTCCCTGAGAAGGAATGTAGGCAGACTGTGGAGGTACGTGAGCTTCCGAGGGAGGCTCATCTGCCTTTTGGGGAGGAAGATAGGCTTCTTGAGGATGCGCGTGGGCTTCCTGAAGAGGCTGGCTTATCCGTTCCCTTGCCCTATCCTTTCTTTGAGGGGTAGGTTCCTTTTCTGACTGTGCAATTAGCCTCTCTATTCTTTCTAAGGAGGGGAAACTGTCTGGTTTAGTGGAATTGGCCACATAAACTTCCGATTGGGAATGATTCATGTTTTTACTTGCTTTTTCTTGGTCTTGATTTTTTTCTTCCTTGTCAGATCTTGCAATTATTCTCTCTAATTTCTCTAGGAATCCATCCAAGTGTAATTGCGTTTTGGCTGAGCCCGAGTAATTGAAAAGGCGACTGGCTTCAAACATAGTCTGAGCCAGTGCGACCATTTTCGCGCACAGTTTGGTTCTTTCTATCTCTAGGTCAGCTCTAGGATAGCACTTGTCATGATCCGTGACGTTTGGCCCTTCTTGGATTCTGGCCTGATATGCCTTAAGCATCATGTCTATGTCTTCGGGAGTGGGATCAGCTAATACCGATCCTGTTTGGGGTGGTGGGTGGGTTACGTGGGGTGTCTTAGAGGGTGGAGGGATGGAGAGTGATGGGGATGGTAGCGGTGGGAATGTGTGAGAGTGCGGTTGAGATGTGATCTCTATGATTTTAGCCTTGGTTTCTCGTAGACTTTCCTCAAGTTCACCCATCTTCTTTGCCCATTGCCTTTTCATGCGTTCGCGGCTATCTCTCCAAGCTCTTGTTCTCTTTTTATTTTGGCTCTCAGTATCGCTAGCATCTGGGCTCTTTTCCTGGCCTACCCCTTGGTTTTGCTGCAATGCCTGAGCCCTAGTGACTACCTGTACTGGTGCAGTGGAAGTGACACTTCCTGAGGAGTCTACCACTAACCCAACAACGTTGATAGGGGTGATTTTTGGCATGCTATTGGGGTTCTTTGGGCAATCTTGTAAGAGATGCTCTTTTCCGCAGTCTTGGCAAAAGCCTTGGATAGTCATGGACTGAGGTTGTGTGGGCGGAGGCAAGGGACAATCACGAATGAGGTGATCTCCTTGGCATCTGTAGCACGGTCCTCTTGGGAATGGAGGTCTTACTTGCCTAGATTGAGGCCTAGGATTGGGGTTTGCATACATGACGTTCGTGTAATCTGATTCCCAACTCGGTTCGTTTGTCTCTTCGCTATAATAGGACTCACCATGCTCAGGAGACTGCATGTAGTAGGCCTGGGGGCTATCAACATGTGTAGAGTCAAAACTATGGTCACTCGGGTCACTTTCAGAAAGCAAGGATGTTACAGGGACTATAGCTCTATTCAGGTTCTCTTCTGCAGCAGTATACTTTACCGGAATCACATTAGCTGGGGCTGGGGGTTGTTGTGCTAGCACAGGCTGAGGCCTTTGTTGGTTTTGATATTGAGGTTGGAGATTCTGTTGTGGCCTGCCATATGGTTGTGGAGGGTACTGGTTCTGGTATCTGCCTTGTTGGTAGGGCTGAGGGTAGGGTTGCCTAACCGTCTGCTTGTTGTATGGGCAATCTTGTGCGGTGTGGTTGGTGTATCTCCGTTCTATGGTGCAGTACTGGCTACTAGGGTTTACTTGGGGTTGAGCCATAATAGGGCAGACATTTGCCATATGGTCACCACCGCATGTATAGCATCTTTTCACAGGGGCAAACCTTGGGATTTGTTTGCTAGTTACACCTAATTTCTGCGCTACTTTTTCGGCCAGTTCCTCAATTGATGTGGCTTGTGTGGAAGATTGACTAGATGCACTATCTGAATCTTTGTAAATTTTGGATAGCTCTAGCTCTTCTCCTAGGTTATCTTCAATGTCAATGCACATACGTACACACTCTTCTATAGTTCTAGGGTCTTTCAGATACACGTAGGATCTCAATTTTGGACTCAGCAATCCGTCAAGGAATAAGGCTACTTGTTTAGCAGATGTGGGTAGCTCCGAAATAGGGCACCTTTCAAGATATTGTCTAAATCTTCTTCCTGCAAGTCTCACAGTCTCTTGAGGGGTTTGCTTAAAGCTGTGAATCAGTGAGGAGGTGTTGTGTCTTATGCCACTCTTGGAGAACTCAATAATAAATGCTTCTAGGAGTTGGTCTATGCTCCTGAACTGGCGCTCATCCAATGGCTGAAACCATGTAAGTGCCGTATTCCTCAGGGTTAGACCAAAGGCATTGTACTGCGTGAATAGATCCTCAACTTGTTCAGCTCTCAAGACTTGCTTGAACTCCGCCACATGATCATAGGGGTCTCCCGTGCCGTCAAAGTAATTCTTCATGGACTTAACTAGCTGTGTGGGTCTCAGAGTTCTTGTGTGCTCTCTAGGCCTCGGCAGAGGGAATCCATCTACATTTCTTTGGTTCCTGTGGGCTCTAAGCATCTCAGGTTCTACCCTATTCGTCTCCGTTCTCGTTCTTTCTCTGCCCACTGGATTGGCGAAACTTACTTCTGGTCTATCTTTACTTCTGTCTCTTTGCATACCATGAGCCTGTGATGTTCCAGCTCCAGTGTGACCATAGGATACATTTGATCTTGGTTGGGGGAAAATGAATTCGCCCTTCCAAGTGTAAGCATGCCTATCATTTTCTGTCACCACAAAGATCCTCTCCGAAGTGTGGTCTAAGTAGGTCACTCTACCTGGGCTATCTGGATCCTTAAACTCATAGATCATGATTGTTCCTATATCAGTTGGGTGATCCGGTTTATACCTCCAAAAGGCTTCGTCCGTTTCTCGATTGAGAAGCAAATCTATGCACTTGTTATCTTGGGGGACCCACTCAGGCGTGATAATCCTAGTGAGAACTGATTTACCTCGAGGGGTTCTAGGTTCCACTCCCATGTTTCCTTGTTCCAAGTCACCTAAGTCCGCGTCTGGAATTACATTTCCAAATTCATCTGTCCTATCTGGATGACTGGTGACTACGTATATGGTTCCTTCCTTGTCCAGGTATGCACCGTTTTCAAACTTGACAGCTGGGTGCTCTAGTCCTATGGATTGGTTAGGGTTTTTAATCTGGACCACGGATCTTCCTAGGCCGTCCTCATAGATGCTAGCACCTAATCGGTTGGTCCTAAGGTACTCTAGCTGCGTTTTGTAAGGGTCTTCTACCCTGTACAGGTAAGGCACACCTGAACTTCCCGTAGGTCTGTCCATACCTTGAGACATCCCTGATTCACTGGTATCAGAGCTAGGGTAATGAGAGTGGTGACTCAACTGTTGAGCCCAAGACCTTGCAGTGTGATTGACACTAGCCTCTGAAGACCTAAGGCTTTGTCTCTCTCTTACTAGGTGTCGTCCTGATCTAAGGTTCATATGCCTATCTAAGTAGCCCAATTCTTTGCCCAGAGTACAACCTCGTTGCCGATCAATTGGTACCAGTCACTTGATTCTTTTTAGTTATTCCTCGTGTTTAAAGTCTTGTCTGCTATTACGTCGTCAGGAATACTTGAATGTTCTTCGTACTTTCAGGTTGATCGTTCCACGTTAGGTTCTTTCCTTTATGTTGTCGACAGTACAGAGATTAAGTTTTTAGCTTGAACTTGAGTTTTTAGGTAGTCTTCAACTTGATAGTGGCCTATCGTCGCCCTGACTTACTCCTACTTCTAATCGTTCTTAGCCTAAGCTAGGAATTGACGAAGAGGAGTTGAGAATATTCCGACCTTTCTTGCCGAACCTTGCTCTTTAGTGCTCGAGAAGTTGATTCTCAAGCGTGCACCACACCCTTGCTTGGATACTCTCAATTGCTTCTCAATAGGCCTGCATAAATTCCCAAGATTAGCTCCAAGTAGATCTTTCAATTGACAGACAATTTATTTCAGACACTTTTTTTTAATGACCCTTGTTCCCCCTTTTGTATTGCTAGAAATTTCCTCTAGAGCTCCCTTGGTGTTCCTACCCCTCTGTGTGTCAACTTTCAAATATCCTATCTGAAAATCAACGCGATATTCTTTAAAAAACGATTGAGGGCGTGTAGTATATGTCACGAGCTTTCCGACAAGCCCTAGAGCTCAGAAAATGGATTTCATATGAAAAAGTTATGACCGTTCAGGGTTTAGGGGGTTACTAGACAAACAGATCCTCTCAGGGTTTTAATGCAATTTCTAAGGCCTTTGTAAGTACATGAGTACTTGAGAGTGCAAATATACCCAAAATTTTAGCCTAAATTCCTAAAATTTACCCCTTAATTTTTTGCCGAAATTGTCTGTCTATCGCGATAGACGGTGTCTGTCGCGATAGACACAATCTATCGTGGGGGCTGTCTGTCGCGATAGACGGTGTCTGTCGCGATAGACAGTGTCTATCGTGGATTTCTGTCTGTCGCGATAGACGGTGTCTGTCGCGATAGACGGTATCTGTCGCGGATTTCTGTCTGTCGCGATAGACGGTGTCTGTCGCGATAGACGGTGTCTGTCGCGATAGACGCTATCTGTCGCGGATTTCTGTCTGTCGCGATAGACGCTATCTGTCGTGAAATTCTGTCTGTCGCGATAGACGGTGTCTGTCGCGATAGACGCTATCTGTCGTGAAATTCTGTCTGTCGCGATAGACGATGTCTGTCGCGATAGACGCTATCTGTCGTGAAATTCTGTCTGTCGCGATAGACGGTGTCTGTCGCGATAGACGGTATCTGTCGCGGATTTCTGTCTGTCGCGATAGACGGTGTCTGTCGCGATAGACGGTATCTGTCGCGGATTTCTGTCTGTCGCGATAGACGGTGTCTGTCGCGATAGACGGTGTCTGTCGCGATAGACGGTATCTGTCGCGGATTTCTGTCTGTCGCGATAGACAGTATCTGTCGCGGATTTCTGTCTGTCGCGATAGACAGTGTCTGTCGCGATAGACAGTGTCTGTCGCGATAGACTGAAAAAACGCAAATTTTTGAAAAACTTCTAGTGATCTAGAGTGCCCTCAAGGTGTAGGTTGCAGTGCTAATCATGCATTCACAAAATGTTGAGATTTTCTGTCTGTCGCGATAGACAGAGGTTGTCGTCCCGGGACCTGTGCAGAGCCTGTCGTACCTGCGCACACTGCTGGGGATGATGGTACAGCAAAAAACCTGCAAAATAGCTCAAGAACATGCAAAAAACAGCGCATGCAATTTCGCTCTCTCGCTCTCTCTCACAAGTGAAATGAGGGAAATGAGGTGGAGGTGGGGATATAGTCAAAAACTGAAATTTTCGCGATGATGGAGATGGACGTGGGAGATGGTGATGATGATGATGGTGAAGAAAGTAAAAGAAAATCGATGAGAGTGAAGAAAATACCTACAACTCCAACGCGTCAACTCTACGTCTTACCATCACACGCTCGTCCTCAAAGCTCGATCCCCGGCAACGGCGCCAAAATTTGGTGTAGCTCAGTGATGAGTAGCACCTCCTTTAATGTCAATCCGGGAAGACGTGAGGATGGTATGAAGACCTCGAGCAAGTGGCGGCACAAGTGCGTGAGTGAGAAGCACACAAGCATGCACACACATACACACACACGCGCACACACGGCAAGACAAAGAGAGAGAATCAATGGAGTTCTTTAGATTACTTTCAAAAGCTCTTACAAGTTTGTTTCAATTACAATCTAACCTCAAAAATGAGCTCTCTAGCTCTTTTTATAGTTTTTGACTAGCTTTGTCCCTGTCCAGACCTAGTGTCCGGCCTAGTTAAAAATTAGGTTCCAGGGCTTATTTGAGGGCTCAAACGAAGTCTAAAAATTATGAAAATTAGTACGAGGGTACTTCTAATACTCCTCAAGCTCGAGGACTCCTCGGCTTGCACAAAATGGAGTCTAATCTACCAAAAACGGGATTTACAATGTTTGTGTAGTGATTAAAATCACTTGAGTTGTACATAATCTATGGGAAAAATGATCTGGCCTTGTTGCCGTATTGTGCATGACTCCTTTGTTGCTTTGTACGCCAACACACGCCAAGTACTAATAACCCATAATGAATGATGGGTAAGTGTGTTCGTGCATGGGTTGAGGAAAATATGTGCCTTGTGCATGGCCTTGTAATGTAGCCCTCTATGTGCTTACTTGGAAAATGCATTGGAAGAAGTATGGTGCAAAAATTGGGGTCTTGAGCTAAGTTCTCAAGGGTATGCCGACGAAGAGGTTTCCTAATCTATCATGGTTATGGTGTTGCCAAGGTAAAAGATACTTACCATGGTGAAGCATCGATCGATGTTTATCTCTTCTTGTTGTGCTCTCGACATTTGTGATGGACATTGTTGATGAATGTCCGTGTTGAGGATCCACTGATGAAATTCTTTGAGTGCCTGGTCCTATCTGTTCTCTTCAAAGCAACATTTGCCAAATACTGAGAATTGAATTTCTTTATATTCCTTGACAAACGACATTGGGTAACTACACCAAGCTTAGTTTCACATATTCTCGTTAGCTCATCATAAGCAGGAGTCTTCTCATCGAGTATACATACAAGGATTTGCAGTGTACCAAAACTACCCTTTGCGGATATCTCCTTGGGCGCTCTCATACATACAGTAGTTAAGCATAGCTCAAATTGTGGACCTTCAAGCTCTTCCCTCCTACCATGGTAAGGGGAAACAGTAGTTGTGGATGCCACGTTCATGCCAGGTGCTTGACACTTACCAGATAAGGCAGCAGTAATATCATTTGCTAGCCGAGACGCACTTCTATCAAAACTGATAAATGCCCAGTAATCAATGGTTCCACCTTCAACTGAGCATGAATCATTCACGTTCCATGAGCCAAACCTGGGAACAAATTCTCTCTCTCTCTCTTGTCTCTTTTTTTTTTTTGGAGGAACAATGTCACCAAACAAGACGACAGATGTTAGTATCAGAAAAAATAATTGACCTATGTCAATGTGCTCTTGTGCATGGGACTCTCAAATGTGTCTATGCACGGCCATGTAATGTGGCCCTATATTAATGCATACTTTGGAAATGCATGACCTGAATGGTGCAAAAGATAGGGTTGTGCAAGGAGCACATGGTTATCGCTCGTCGAGGCTTTCGATGTTATTTGCGAATGTCGATGCCCTCTTTCTTGGAGATATCCATTGGATCTCCAGATGACCACTGAGCCTTTCTCCTTGTGGGGATCCATTTGAGAATGGTCTTCGACTGTTTAGTGATCTCCTTTGGCTGCTCCATGTTTGGATGGTTTCTTGAGGCTTTGATCCTTTGTGGTTGACTCTTTGGTTCTATGGGCCTGCCGGTGCTTTTGGCTTCCATACCCATACTATTGTTGTTGGTCTTCTGTCTATTGCCGAAGAGGTGAGTCTATCCTCCTGTGGTCTCTGTGCTCGGTTCTTTCCCTTTTCTCTCCTTGGCTTCTTGGTTGAGACCTTTTGCATGGTGGAGAGCATAGGCCTAGGTGCGTGTAAGAGTCCTTTTGGAACCCACATGTGTAATCGCCCTTGTTGAGCTGCAACTAATTTCTTAGGCACCCAAACTTGTTGGATACCTTGTGGTTGAGCTTGTCCAAGCTTCCTCCTTCGTCTTCTGGCCTGGTTGGCTTGCCTGGATGGGATTTGTGGGGGCAAGGCTGGTGGTTGCTCTCCTTTCCGTACCCACATCTATTGCATGCTATGAACTGCTTTCTTGTTGAAGGGTGTCTTTCTATTTGCTATAGCAGTTGTCTTGAATTGTTGTGCTTGCTTCTGAGGTTGAACTACTTTGGATGCTTTACTCTTCAAAAAAGAAGGAGGGTTTTCTTGCCTTTGCGACTCTCCTTCCATGATTGAGTCCTTCTAGATCATAGAGCTTTTGACACATGTAACATCTTCTTCTAGATGATTAGTCTTAGAAGAACTAATAGAATGTGGGACATCTGGATTTGTGAGCATGCAGTTCTCTAATTCTAATGTAATGCATTGTTCCTGTACCCAAACTTGAAGAATTTGACTTCTTAGGTTTAAGTTAACTGCATGGTCATAGATCCAATCTTGACCCAAGACAAGTGGTTCTGTAAGGTTCTCATCTTGACACACTAGCACTTTGACTTTCATTGGAACATCTTGAAGGTAGATGGGAAGTTCCACCTCGCCCAAACAAGGGGTTTCCACACCTCCCAATTGTATGAGATAAGCTTCTATGGGATTGATGTTCAATTGCAAGTCTTGGCAGTAGGACAGTCTAACTGCACTACTTGCTGCACTTGAGTCAATCAATGCTTTCACAGTCCTGGCACCCTTTCCTTGTCCTATCTCTATGGTCACAAAGGGACGTCGGACAATGACTTGAGAAGTAGTTATGCCCGATTTTTGGCACATATCCATGTGATATTTTGGGCCTTTTGAGTTGACATCTAGGCCTAGTCGCCTTAACTTATTTCGCCTAATACGCTCTCTGGCCTCTGCCTCTGCTTCTTCTCTCACCCTTAGCTCTTCTTCTTTTCGTGTCTTAGCAGTGTTGAGTCTCATTAGCATATCCTCAGTAAGAGGTTCTTGATATAGCTTGACTCTACATCCACTAATATAGTTTGGTAAGATATCTCCTTCTAGAGTGGCCAAATGAACTGCACTGCTAGTGCAAATTCTATTAATGATCATGGGTCCATATCCTCTATTTTCCAACTTACAGGCATGTTGCTTTAGTGTACAAACCAGCACTAGGTCTCCCTCTTTCAATCCTTTATCTTTGATGTGCGCATCAAAGTATGCCTTTTGTCTTTTCTTTGCAGCATAGATGCCTGCTGCCGCTCGTAGCCTCATCTCACCTAAGCATTCTAGATCAAAGATCCTAGAGGACAATTCATGTCCATTCCACTCATGCTCTTGTGCTACTTTTAAGGTTGGGATGAGGAAGTCCAATGGTAGCACAACATTCTGTCCGAAGACCATCTGAAATGGGGTGGCATTGAGTACCATTTTGTAGGCAACTTGTAGCTCAGTGATGAGTAGCACCTCCTTTAATGTCAATCCGGGAAGACGTGAGGATGGTATGAAGACCTCGAGCAAGTGGCGGCACAAGTGCGTGAGTGAGAAGCACACAAGCATGCACACACATACACACACACGGCAAGACAGAGAGAGAGAATCAATGGAGTTCTTTAGATTACTTTCAAAAGCTCTTACAAGTTCGTTTCAATTACAATCTAACCTCAAAAATGAGCTCTCTAGCTCCTTTTATAGTTTTTGACTAGCTTTGGCCCTGTTCAGACCTAGTGTTCGGCCTAGTTAAAAATTAGGTTCCAGGGCTTATTTGGGGGCTCAAACGATATCCAAAAATTACGAAAATTGGCTGGTAGATACTTCTAATGCTCCTCAAGCTCAAGGACTCCTTGGCTTGCACAAAATGGAGCTACAAAAAGATGAAATGATATTTACAATGGTGCTTAGTGATGAGAATCACTTTTAATGGGTGTAGAGGTTTTGAAAGATTAAGGTTGCCTTAGTGCTAAATCTGCGTGAATGTCCATAAGTGCTGCTTTCTGAAGAAAATTGTTGGCCTACTTGCCAGATCTTCGTTGACTCCCTTGTCTGCTTGTGCCTTCTCTCCCTTGTCCACTGCTAACACCCCCCCCCTCTCTCGCGTCTGTCGTCCCTGACAGACCCTTGTTGAGAGGGTTTTTGGATGTAGAACTCGACGACGTCCTGCGCTAAATGATGTTCAGCAATTCGCAACCCTTTAGCCAAATCTGTCAGAAGAGCATCCCAGTCTACCGGCCCAGGAACCTCTGGGTGTGGCATGCGTAGCTTTTCGGAGTGGAGAGCTTGTTCCACTGCAAACAACTGCAAGAGATGGGATGGTCTGGGAATGAATATCTCGGAGTGATATTCCCAGAATCCTGTGACAAACATCTCTTCGAACGTTTGTTTGAAGCAAGCCGGTAGATATTTGATGCGGGCGTGCCATGCATACACCACATTGATCGATGGAGTTGTGCTCATGTCGTATACAAGGTCCTGGTTCCCTTCATTAAATCCTAGTGCTGAGAGATGCGGTTCCTTGACATTTTTGAAGGTCCTGAAGGTGACCAGCATAAGTTCGAAAATTTTCAGGCACATCTGAGTCATGATATCAGGAACATTCTTGAAACGGACCCCCCAATGTCGGATCGTTGAAATCATATAGCCAATTGTAGGTGTGCCTTTAGGGGGTGCAAAGTACACGTAATTTAGCCACTTCTCACATCCTTTAATCGTCAGCACTGTATGTGTGTACTCCGGCCAAGATCTCCTTCGAAACACAGGGCAATAACATGGATTATATTTGATGTACAATGGCATGTTGTTCCATGTTCTTACCATTTCCGGGTAGGTTTCGAGCAGCCGAATTCTCCACGTTGGTTGGCGGATATGTCCTTGCTTGGCACTCTCTGGGATGTCATCGGGTGCAAATTGGGTGGCAGAGGTGGGTTCCCTTGAGGTGTGGCGCTTGATCTCCGCATTATAATCCGCCATTAGCACGCAAAAAGGTACATACAGATCATCCGATGGGCCGATCCACCTATGGTGTGAAAGATTCTGAAAATAATCAGATTTTATTACCACCTCTTCCAGTTTGGACATCAATGCGATTTGGACTGCCACCCTGTCATCATGCGTCGTGGCTACTTTCTCTAACTTTTGCATCCATTCCGGTGCCTCGATCTCAATTGTGTCCATTCCCTGTTCTGTGCGCTTACCACCGGGTGTTGGCATTGGTACATAGGGATCCTCGAATGTTTCTTCCACTTCAATTGGCACAAGATCGTCAGGCTCGGGCTCTACCAGAGGGGAGGGCTGACGCTCGTATTGCATGACCTTGCTGCGTAATTCCTCAAGTTCGGCCCGGAGTTTAGTGACCTCTTCAGCTGTTTCTTCTGCGGTTATGCTCGGGCTGGGTTCTGTCTGCGGGGCGGCCAACTGTCTTCGTAACTCATCTCTTTCTTTTTCTAAAGCGGCATGGGCCTCCATTAGATCTGCATGAGTTTCTAACACCACCTGCATATTCTCCGAGGGAATTGCCTTGAATCGTTCTGGGTCAATCTCTTGTGGGGAACCCTCCATGGCCGCCTCCAGATTTTCTTCGTTCTGTTTCTGTAATCGTTTATTCTCCTCTAGCGCTGTAGACATATGCTTGCGGAGGAGGCCCAAGTTCCGTCGAAGCTTCAGGTTTTCCGTGATCTGAGAGTGTAGCAGCTCGTCCATGTGTCGTCGTTCGTCGTCATCTGCTTGGGGTGGGTTAGCTTCTAATTGTGCGTATTGCTCCTGTAATGTCGCGTGCTGCTGTTCTAGTTGCTGCTTCTGCTCTTCAAGATCCCTACATCTTGCTTGGAGATCCTCGTGGCTTCGGAAGAGCCTTGTATGTTGGTTGTCCAAGTGTTGGTAATGTTGCTGAAGTTGGGCCATGCATTGATGCATATTATTAAATAAGTTATCGAGAGGAATAGTGTTGAATGCAGAGGGGTAGGGAAAGGGAAAGGGGATTGTGAATGCAGTACTGGGGACGGGTGAGGGGGGAGGTGGGGGAATGGGAGATTGTGGGTAAATGGGGGATGGGAGAGGTGCAGAGGTGGGTGACACCTCCATGAAAGTGGGGTTCGTGGTGGGAGTGACTGTGAACATGGGGATTGTGGTAGCGGTGAGGGTTGTGAATGTGTATAGAGGTGTGTGTAATTGTGAACTTCTAGGAAGTGTGCTCGGGGTAGTGAGGTGCACCGTGGCTGTAGTTAGACTTATGTTTTCAGTGGAGGTAGAGTGTGTGGGTTGGCTGATGGTTTGTGCGTGGGTGTGTGTAGTAGTTTCAGAGGTGGTGACAGTGGAGGTCACAGGGGTAGAGGGAGGTGAGTGAGGTGGATGTGGGGGGGAAGGTGGCAAGGGAGGTGATGGGGGTGCACTCGATGTGTGGGCTTCCTCGGTGTCGTGAACTGTGTGTGCTGTGCCAGTGGTTGTGGGGGTGCCTTGTGGTCCTGAACCTAATACATTCATTCGTTTCCCTGTTCGTGGGGGGCGTCTTCCATATCTTCTCTCTGTCCTTCGTGATTGCGCTAGTGCGGTATGCACTGTTTCCGGTACTCCCAAAGCATCTGATATCATTTCCAAGGTGGTGCGGTATTGCTCGTCCACCCCTTCCTCCTCCAGAATCTGGTTCATGAGAGCTTTACCTGCAGCTAATGAGAGCCTGTGTTGCTCTTGGACTCGGTTCATTGTATCGTAAAGCTTCTTTAACGCGCTAGTGTAGGCGGGGGCACCTTCCAGTACTTGTAGGGCTTCTTGATCATACTCTGGTTCTTCTTCTTCTGATTGTCCACCCTGTGCCTCCTCATGAGCTTCTTCTTCATCGTCCACATTTACTACGTCCGGTTGGCTGGGCTGTGCTTGGTCTGGGGCAGTTTGCTGTCCACCGGCTTGCTCTTCTTCAACTTCCGCATTTACAGCATCTATGATTCTTGCCACTTCTTCGTCCGTTAGATCCTCCAGAGTGAACCCATGCGGGAATTCCAGATCAGTCGGTACTGGTGGAAATACAAGATTAGGGCCATCTGTGCTGTGCCTGGGTAATCTGATAGTAAATGGTTGCACTCGTCGTGGAAGTCTTGGGGTTGTCTCAGGCGTCAGGGTTGCACCGCGAACTTGTGCACAAGGCATCTGGACGGCTCCTCTCATCTTCTTTGAGGGAGGCCCTACGGCTGACAATCTTCGTTGAAATTTCTATGCTCTGGACCAGATCAGAGCCCTCTGCACCGGTACATCATATGCGAGACATCTGTATACAATTCTGGTGAGTGCACAACAACCATACAACACAGATTTTTGCTTTTTATACCATCTCTGATGGGCCATATGAATCTGGTCGATAATCCAGTGGGGCATATTGATGGTCAACTCAAAAGCATCCGCCAGGTAGAGGCTAAACCAGATCTTTTTGGGAGGCATTGTGAACCTCTCCTGCGCGGGGAAGGCGAAATGTTGCATGACCATACGTAAGTGGATGGCGATCGTGGGCGTCATTGCAACCATGTCCTTCAGCTTCGTCAGATTCCTGTTCTTCATGTTGTCTGGAACCATAGTCTCTTTCTCTGTTGGAATGTGCATACCAGTCATGTCGAGCGCTTCTCTTACCAGGTTGATAGTCAAGCGGAAACGCTTCAGCTCGTTGCCCCTTGTGAGTGATGGGAGCACAAAGGAGCTGTATCCTTTCTTGTCTTTGCTGGGGGTGAGGGTACTAATTAGATATGAGCATCTTAGGAAATCAGGCTTTGGTAGTTGGGACTTGAAGTAGTCATATAGCCCTGCCTTCTTCCAGATCGGCTTCAGTCCTTCGTTATTCTGTAGCCTTTCAAACTCCCTGGTAAAGAAATGGTATCTGCCCCATCGTCCATTGAATTCGACCTCGGACTCCCACATATATGTGCCTTCACCCAGAGGCCCAGCAACGTCACTGAACCAATGTGAGGTTTTGCCTACCGGCATTGTGTGACCCTACGGAGGATTCTGAATTGGTATGGCGTGCAATGCCCGTAATGCCGCTGGTCTTTCCTTTAATTCTTCCTCGACTGGCAGGCTTTCGATGTCCACCACTTGTGGGCTGGTGCCTGCCTGGGAGCTAGTTCCTACTGTATCTGCCATTTTACTTCTTGCTGTCTGTCTCTGTGAGAATATACAAACAGGTGTTAATATTGTACAGGACAAGAGAGGACCGTTGTTGTTCCCATTACAATATTAACATGAGGGTCGGGAGCGAAAAATGGGTTAGTAAGTGTTCGGTGCACGTGTGTGTAGTTAACGCTTGGGTAGTCCTAGGAGACTAATGAAGTTAGTAAGTGGGGATGAATTTACAAATTGGGGTCGGGGGGTTTATTACAGGTCTTAGGCTGCCAATTGTAGTGGATCGGCGTTGCTTTCGGTTTCGTAGAGACTCTAGAGAGCTTTCTCGGTGTTGTGGTTTGAAAATGAGGCCTTTTAGGGACCCATTTACATTTGATTACATGCATGCTCATGGGCCTTGGTGTGTTTCTGCGTGATGAGAACGAGTGAATACTGGCAGTATGCGTAGCTGCGTTATGCTGTTTAGGTTGTGGCCTCCGCGTAGCTACTTGTGCCCTCAAGCAAGCCTTAGGCACCCAAATTTGTCTTGATTGTGGGCTAGCCTTCATCGACTTCTTGGGCACCCAAATAGAGGTGGGTTATTAATAAGAAACTCAGCCCGTGGAGTTGACGGTGGTGCAACTGGTTGTTCGCCTTTCCGCACCCACACATGGTTTACTTTCTGGGACATTCTGCTGCGCAGGTACTTTTGATCTCGGACATGGGTAGTACTCTGCTTCTTCTGCCTTTGATCCACTTTGGGTTGCTGCCTCCTTCTGGCCTTTGGAAAAGAAGGGAGTTCCGTTGCATTCCTGACCCCGTTTTTGCGAGTATCATTCCTCTGCAACACATAGTTTTGGACAAGAACAACATGGTCATCTTCATGTGTACCCCTGGAAGGACCAGGAGTCTGTGCCTTTCCTAGTTCCTTGAGTGCTCCATTATCTAACTCTACTGTAATTCGACTATGATTGACCCATACCTGAAGAAGTCCACTTCTTAGGTTTAAATTAATTGCTTGGTCATAGATCCAATCTTGACCCAAGACTAGAGGTTCAGTGAGATCCTCATCTTGGCACACCAGTACTTTAACTGTCATTGCCTCATCATGAATGTAAAGGGGAAGTTCCACATCGCCCATGCAAGGGGTTTCCACGCCTCCCAATCCTATGAGGTATGCTTCCACAGGATTGACAGTTAACTGTAACTCTTGACAGTAAGACACTCTAACGGCACTAGTGGCGGCACCTGAGTCAATCAAGGCTCTTACGGTCTTTGCACTCTTTCCTTGTCCTATATCTAAGGTTACGAAAGGACGTCTATCAATTATCCTATGCGAACTTGTTCCTGCAACTTCACACATGGCCATAGGAAATCCTTGATCTGCATAGTCATTCGCTCTAGGCTGATCTCTACCTTGCCTTCGTAATTTCATCCTTCTGATGCGTTCTAAAGCTTCTGCTTGAGCTTCTTCTCGAACTCGCTTTTCTTCCTCTTTGCGTTTCTTAGCAGTGTTGAGTCGGCTAAGCATTTCCTCTGTGAGGGGTTCCTGATACAACTTGACTCTGCAACCGCTGATATAGTTAGGGAGAACATCACCCTCTAATGTGGCCAATTGTACTGCTCCACTCGTGGAGATCCTATTGATGATCATTGGTCCGTAGCCTCTCTTTTCTAGCTTCCTCGTGTGTTGTTTTAGTGTATAGACTAAAACTAGATCTCCTGCTTTCAAGCCTTTATCCTTCACATGGGCATCGAAATATGCCTTCTGTCTCTTCTTGGCTGCATATATTCCTGCAGCGGATCTCAGCCTTGTTTCTCCCAATCGTTCAAGGTCAAAGATCCTAGAGGAGAGCTCGTGACCTATCCATTCGTGTTCTTGTGCTACTTTCAATGTAGGTATTAAGAAGTCCAAGGGTAGCACAGCGTTTTGGCCAAATACCATCTGAAAGGGAGTGGCTTGGAGTACCGTTTTGTAGGCCACTCGGTATGCCCAAACAGCATGGTGTAGCTGTTTGTCCCAATCAGAGCGTTTAGTGTTCACTAATTTTGTCAGAACATTGCATAAGATCTTATTAGTGCTCTCGGCTTGTCCATTAGCTTGAGGGTGATAAGGGGCAGACTTCTTGTGTATTACCAAGAATTCTTGGAGTAGATTTTCAATCACTTCATTCAAGAAATGAGTGCCTCTATCACTTACAAGCTCTATAGGTAGCCCATATCTTGTGAACACATTCTCAAACAAGAATTTGGCAGTTGTTTGAGCATCGTTCTTTGTCGTAGCCTTTACCTCCACCCACTTGGTGAGATAATCTATCGCAACAATGATGTATTCCGCATGAGAACCCTTAGCTGGGGGATTAATAGGACCTACGAAGTCTATTCCCCACTTAGAGAATGCACGTCCACCCATCATAGGTTTTAGTGGCATCTCATCTTTGCGTATAGGATACTGAGTCCTCTGACAAACATCACACCGTTTCACATAGGTATGTGCATCCATGTGAAGGGTAGGCCACCAGAAGCCCGCAAATAGTATCGCCTTGATCACCCGATCTGGTCCAAAATGTCCTCCTGCTACACCTTGGTGAGCGGTTTCTAAGATCTTCAGATATTCACTTTCATGGACACATAACCTCAGGTAACCATCTTTACCGCGCTTATATAGATTATCACCTATGAGTGAGTAATCCTGGGCTTCTTGTTCTAAACTCCTTTTCCTAGCCAGCGTCATGTCTGGGGGGAATGTGTTTGTCCTCAGGAAGGATACTAGTGGTTCACTCCAATCTGGCACAATGGATACTTGATACAGATTGGCGTGTTCCACTGGTGGTTTAGTGCAGCAGATTGGGCATTCCTTGCACAACTTTTGGACATCAGCTTCCATAGTTGGCCAATGTACTCCGAGTCTCTTTAGGGTCTGTAAAGTTTGTTGTTTTGAATGGTGTTGCTCTAGTGCACCTACATGTGCTAATTGCAACCATTTAGAGTACTCATCCTCTTCTACGCAACAAGCCAAGATCCCTTGATCTGTGTGCTTGTACATACTTCCTGCCATGATGTGGTACTTTTGGGCTTTTACAACCTCTCTATTCCGTGTGTTTACCACTGGATGGTTAGGCCCGTACGTCAATACTGGGACCAATGGCTTAGCCCACTGCGGCACCACTTCCAGATTAAACAAGTAAGCATCAGGAAGGTCATCTGGTACTCCTTGTGGGGCTTCTCCCGATGTGAGTCTAGAAAGATGATCAGCTCTCAAATGGGTCCTCCCTTTTCTTACCACAACCTCAAAATCATATTCCATTAGCAAGAGAAACCATCTTACTAATCTTCCTGTATTGCATGGCTTGTTTACGAGATATAACAATGCCTGATGATCAGTAAAAAATTTAAACTTATTTGCAAGCAAATAGTGTCTAAATTTCTTAACTGCATATACCATGCCTAAACCTTCTCTCTCCGTAGTGGTGTAATTTCGTTCAGCCGCATTCAACTGTCTACTGGCATAGGCAATTGGAAGATCCATATTACCTTCACCAGTAGGTTGTGCAAGTACACATCCCATAGCGTAATTGGATGCATCAACGTGAACATGGAATGGCTTATTCCAATCTGGTGTGGTCAAGATTGGTGCTGAACATAATCTTTGTTTAAGCTCCTGGAAGGAATTCTCACATTCATCCGTCCACTCAAAGTTAGTCAGAAGTCCGTACATGGGCTTTGCAATGACAGCATACATGTGTATAAATCGTTGGTAATAGCCACAATGCCCCATGAAAGCTTGTACTTCCTTGACATTCTTTGGCCTAGGTAGCTCTGCTATGGCTCTCACTTTTTCTTCGTCGGTAGATATGCCATTCTTTGACACTATGTGTCCTAGAATCTTGCCTTGCCTGACCATAAAAACGCACTTTTCTGGGTTCAGGCAGACTTGATATTCTCTACATTTGTCAAAGATTTGTCTGAGTTCAGGGATATGGGTTTGTCTAATGTTGGAATGAGCACAAAGATCATCAACATAGACTTCTAAACTCTTCCTCAGGAACTCCTTAAACACATGGCACATCAGCCTCTGGAAGGTAGCTGGTGCATTGGTAAGCCCAAATGGCATTACTCTAAAGGCAAAAATGCCCCATTCTGTGGCAAAGGCTGTCTTATGCTGATCCTTGGGGGCTATGGCTACTTGATTGTAGCCCGAAAACCCATCAAGGAAGCTGTACACTTCCTTGCCTGCCACTCTTTCTAAGAGATGTTCTGTGATGGGAAGCGGATAGTTATCTCGAATCGTGGCGGCATTAACCTTTTTCAAGTTAATGCACACACGCAGCTTGCCATTCTTCTTGGGCACCACTACGATGGGGGATACCCATTCAGTGTGCTCAATTTCATAGATAAATCCAGCTTCAACCAGTCTATCTATCTCTTCTTTGATCTTAGCAGCATAATTATCGTTATATGTATAAGGCTTTTGCTTAGAGGGTTTGGCATCTGAGGTCATGGGGATAGTGTCTGAGCATATATCGGGGTCAACACCTTTCAAATCCTTGTAACTCCAAGCGAATACATCTCTGTATTCTCTTAGCAAGGCAATCAATTCGTACTCTTCTTCTTCTGTTAGGTCATGGCCTATGTACGTGCATCTCTCCTCTCCTTCTTCTATGGCCACAACTATTTTCTTGGTGGTTTCTTTGTTATCATAGGCCTCTCCTGATTGTGTCTCTCGTTTAGGCATTCTTATCATGACTCTCCTGTCATCTATCTCATACTTCTTAAAATTTTCTGGGACCTCAAACAAAGATTCTTCCTCTTCTGGTGAGGCTTCTCTCTTCTTTCATTTCTTCCCTTCTTCCTTCGGGGTCACATGTGTTGCTAATCTTACATTGTTTGTAAGCTCTCCATGCCTTTGGGGTTGAAATTCTACTTCATGGAAGTATTCTTCATCTGATGCAAATGGTGGGTCCATAATGATAGACTCGAGATCGGAGTCACTTGCATCCTCATATGCATCAGGGCTAGGTTCGCATTCTTCTAGAACTGCCTCTCCCATGATTGGCTCTATGGAGAAGACTGAAATGTCATAGCCATCCTCATCACAGTGAGGTGTCCATTGTTCTTCATTGATGGCTACGTCCATTGTTGCTAAAATTTCTGCCCAGCCATGGGGTTCAAATTCCTCATCTGGAAAGACTACAGGTGCATAGGCTGGGTCTTGAATGGGTCTATGAGTTTCGTTCGCACCTACCTCTCTGGCTTTCTCTCTCTTCTCTTCTTCTACTGCTACCTTACACATCCATAAGTGAGTATCTTCATGCATCCATGAGGATCCAGACCCTATGGAATGCACCAATTCTGTATCATCTTTGGCTCTATGGATGGGATTCCATTGGATAGGAGGGACATCTCGATGAGAATAATCCTTGAGATTGACTTTGGTCGTAACACCCAAGTGTTGCAAATACAAGGAGTTGGTTCCCCAATCCTGTACCACTTGCAGCTGTCGCATAAATGGTCTTCCCAAAATCATCTCATAGGCATGATTTTTGCTGAAGTCACATATGGCAAAGCTATGCTCAAACTCAACACCACAAGTGGTGAGAGTTATGCCTTCTAGCAATCCTAAGGGTCTCTCAATATGACCATCGGCCATCTGCAATTTCATCCTCGTTGGCCTGAGTGCTGGCTTGCCCCAACGCTTCCATAGGGAAGTGGTGGCAATTGCAACTCCTGCACCTGAGTCCAAAATTGCCTTAGTGGTGTAGTCCTGGTAGGTGATGGGAAGATAGGTGTTCCCTTCTTCACCTTCACACATATCTCCTATCTTGTCCAAGGGAATTTCTGGCACTGTCCTATGGGATCCTACCCTGGAACGAGGTTTTGCAGCTTCAGTTACCTGACTGGCTACATATTTTCGCGCTTCTGGTCTATCCTTAGGCAGTTCTTCCAAAGTGAGATCGCGCTGCACCTCGGTGTTCTTTACTACCTCCGAGTTCCTAGGTATGACTGAGCCGTCGTTCCTTACCATGACTGTGGGTGTTCTCATACACGTGGACTTTGCTTCCCATGGGCCCGTGAAGTGGGGTAGCTCTTGTATAGAATTAGACTCAAAGTTCGATCTCTCGTGAGACTGAGTACTCTCATGTTCCCCGTAAATAGATGGGATGTCTTGTGGGAATTGGTCGTGTGCATCATCCACAAGTTCAAAAGGAGGGGCAACTTCACTTTCGTTATCCCATTTGTCTTCTTGAATCTCTCGTAGGAAGTCTGGTGCAAACCGATTCATAGAAGAAGAAGTGTCTGGCTCTGTAGAATTAGGCGCATAAGCAACCTGGGAAGGAGGGCTTATTCTATCATTGGCTCTCTCCTCGTTCTCATAGATGGCTGGGGCGCAAGCTTCTTGGGGAGGATTACTTATTCTGTTACTTTTCCGAACAGGCTCATACGCTCTCTGAGAAGGGATGTAGGCAACCTGTGGAGGTAGGTAAGCTTTCGAGGGAGGTTCATCTGCCTTTTGGGGGGGAAGATAAGCTTCTTGAGGAGGCACATGGGCTTCCTGAAGAGGCTGGCTTATCCGTTCTCTTGCCCTGTCCTTTCTTTGAGGGGCAGGTTCCTTTTCTGATTGTGCAATTAGCCTCTCTATTCTTTCCAGCAGTCCATCAAAGTGTAACTGCGTCTTAGCTGAACTAGAAATGTTAAATAGGCGACTGGCCTCAAACATGGTCTGAGCCAATTCCACCATTTTGGCACAAATTTTGGTTCGTTCAAGCTCTAGCTCGGCTCTAGGGTAGCATTTTTCATGATCGGTTATGGTTGGCCTTGCTTGGATTCTGGCCTGATATGCTTTAAGCATCATGTTTAGGTCCTCGGGAGTGGGGTCAGCTAGGACTGATCCTACTCTAGGGGGTGGTGGGATTTGATGAGGCGGTGGGGGAGGTGGTGGGTCGGATGGAGATGGGAGTGGTGGTGGTGGAGTAGTGTGAGAGTGAGTTTGAGTTGTGAGTTCGGTTATTCTGGCTCTTGTTTCCCTTACGCTTTCCTCGAGTTCACTCATCTTTTTAGCCCATTGTCTTTTCATTCTTTCCCTACTATCTTTCCAAGATCTAGTCCTTTTCTTGGTTATGCTCTCAGTTTCACTCGCCTCTGGGCCCTTTTCCTGGCTTGCCTCTTGGTTTTGCTGCAATGCCTGAGCTCTAGTGACTACCTGTACTGGTGCAGTGGAAGTGACACTTCCTGAGGAGTCTACCACTAACCCAACAACGTTGATAGGGGTGATTTTTGGCATGTTATTGGGGTTCTTTGGGCAATCTCGTAAGAGATGCTCTTTTCCACAATCTTGGCAAAAGCCTTGGATCGTCACGGACTGAGTTTGTGTAGGTGGAGGTAAGGGACAATCACGAATGAAGTGATCTCCCTGACATCGGTAGCATGGTCCTCTAGGAAATGGTGGTCGTACCTGTCTAGGTTGAGGCCTAGGGTTGGGGTTTGCATACATGACGTTCGGGTAATCTGACTCCCAACTAGGTTCACTCGGTTCTTCACTATAGTAGGACTCACCATGTTCTGGAGACTGCATGTAGTAAGCCTGGGGACTATCGACATGTGTAGAATCAAAGCTATGGTCACTGAGGTCATTTTCAGAAAGCAAGGATGTTACCGGGACTAAGGCTCTATTCATGTTCTCTTCTGCAGCAGTATACTTTACCGGGATCACATTGGCTGGAGCTGGGGGTTGTTGTGCTAGCACTGGCTGAGGCCTTTGCTGATTTTGATAGGGTTGCTGATAAGGTTGCTGTGGCCTACCATAGGGCTGTGGAGGGTACGGGTTCTGGTATCTTCCTTGCTGCGGGTATGGCTGAGGGTAGGGTTGCCTAACCACCTGCCTGTTGTATGGGCAATCTTGCGCAGTGTGATTGGTGTACTTCCGTTCTATGGTGCAGTACTGGCTACTAGGATTAACTTGGGGTTGAGCCATAATGGGACATACATTCGCCATGTGGTCGCCACCACAAGTATAGCATCTTTTCACAGGGGCAAACCTCGGAATTTTTTTGCTAGAGACGCCTAGTTTTTGTGCCACTTTCTCTGCGAGTTCCTCAATTGATGTGGATTGCAAGGAAGAGTGACTAGAAGCACTATCTGAATCTTTGTAGATTTTGGAAAGCTCTAGTTCTTCCCCTAGGTTATCTTCAATGTCAATGCACATGCGTACACAATCTTCTATAGTCCTAGGATCTTTCAGATACACATAGGATCTCAATTTCGTACTCAGCAATCCGTCAAGGAATAAGGCTACTTGTTTGGCAGATGTGGGTAGCTCCGAAACAGGACATCTTTCGAGGTATTGCCTAAATCTTCTTCCAGCCAATCTGACAGTCTCTTGGGGGGTCTGTTTGAAGCTGTGAATCAATGAGGAGGTATTGTGTCTTATGCCGCTCTTAGAGAACTCTACAATGAAAGCCTCTAGGAGTTGGTCTATGCTCCTGAACTGCCGCTCATCCAATGGCTGAAACCATGTAAGTGCCGTGTTCCTAAGGGTTAGACCGAAGGCATTGTACTGTGTGAATAGATCCTCCACTTGTTCAGCTCTCAGGACTTGCTTGAATTCCGCCACATGGTCGTAGGGATCTCCTGTGCCATCAAAGTAATTCTTCATGGACTTAACTAGCTGGGTCGGTCTCAAAGTTCTTGTGTGCTCTCTAGGTCTCGGCAGAGGGAATCCATCCACATTTCTTTGGTTCCTGTGAGCTCTAAGCACCTCAGGTTCTACCCTATTCGTCTCCGTTCTCGTTCTTTCTCTGCCCACTGGGTTGGCAAAACTTACTTCTGGTCTATCTCTACTTCTGTCTCTTTGAGTTCCATGAGCTTGGGATGTTCCAGCTCCAGGGTGACCATATGACACATTTGATCTTGGTTGGGGAAAAATGAATTCGCCCTTCCAAGTGTAAGCATGCCTATCATTTTCTGTCACCACAAAGATCCTCTCCGAAGTGTGATCTAAGTAGGTCACTCTGCCTGGGCTATCAGGATCCTTAAACTCATAGATCATGATATTTCCTATATCCATTGGCTGATTGGATTTATACCTCCAAAAGGCTTCGTCGGTTTCTCGATTGAGGAGCAACTCTATGCTCTTGTTGTCTTGGGGTACCCACTCAGGTGTGATAATCCTAGTGAGAACTGATTTACCTCGAGGGGTTCTAGGTTCCGCACCCATGTTCCCTTGTTCCAAGTCACCTAAGTCCGCTTCTGAGATTACATTCCCAAATTCATCTGTCCTATCCGGGTGACTAGTGACTATATATATAGTTCCTTCTTTGTCCAAGTATGCACCATTTTCAAACTTGACAGTTGGGTGCTCTAGTCCAATGGATTGGTCAGGATTTTTAATCTGGACCACGGACCTTCCTAAGCCGTCCTCATAGATGCTGGCACCTAATCGGTTGGTCCTAAGGTACTCCAACTGTGTTTTGTAAGGGCCTTCCACCCTGTACAAGTAAGGCACTCCTGAACTTCCCGTAGGTCTGTCCATGCCTTGAGACATCTCTGACTCACTGGTCTCCGAGCTAGGGTAGTACGAGTGGTGGCTCAACTGCTGGGCCCAGGACCTAGCAGTGTGGTTAACACTAGCCTCTGAAGATCTAAGGCTCTGTCTCTCCCTTACTAGATGTCGTCCCGATCTAAGGTTCATATGTCTATCTAAGTAGCCCAATTCTTTGCCCAGAGTACAACTTCGTTGCCGATCAATTGGTATCAGTCACTTGATTCTTTTTAGTTATTTATCGTGTTTAAGGTCTTGTCTGATATTACGTCGTCGGAATACTTGAGTGTTCTTCATACTTTCCGGTTGATCGTTCCACGTTAGGTTCTTTTCCTTTATGTTATTGACAGTATCGAGATTAGGTTTTTAGCTTGAACTTGAGTTTTTAGGTAGTTTTCAACTTGATGCCTGCCTATCGTCGCCCTCGCTGACTCCTATCACTAGTCGTTCTTAGCTTAAGCTAGGAATTGACAAAGGGAGTTGAGAATCTCCAACCTTTTGTTTCCTGCTTGGTTGCCTTTGGATGCCCAGGAAGTGTGTTCCCAAGCTTGCACTTACACTTGCTCAAAACGCCTTGCGATGCTCTCAATAGATCTGTAAGAGTTCCACAGTTAGCTCAAGACTTAAACTCCAAAGACAGAACCAATGATTTTCATTCAGGTAGCACAACACCAATTTTCACTATGATTTTTTTGGAAAATAATTCTAGAGGTCCCTGACTTTGATCCCCCTGGGTATGGTCAACTTCAAAATACTTGATCTGAAAATCAACGTATTATCTTTATAAAAAACAGTTGAGGGCTTCTAGTATATGCCACGAGCTTTCCAACAAGCCCTAGAACACAAAAAATTGATTTCGTATGAAGAAGTTATGACTGTTCAGGGTTTAGGGGGTTAAAACAAGATCCAATCTGACCGACAGATCCTATGATTTCCTCCAAATCACCTGTAGGAACCTCACAAAAATGCTAATTGATTGACTATTGTGCCCCAAAATTGCCCCAAATTTTGAAATAAAAAACCCTAATTTTTTTTTTTGGCCGAAAAGCCTGTCAATCGCGATCGACAGGTCTGTCAATCGCGATTGACAGAGGTGTCCGTCGGGCCTGTCAGTCGCGATCGACAGTGTCAATCGCAATCGACAGAGTCGATCGTGGCTGTCAATCGCGATCGACAGTATCAATCGCGATCGACAGTATCAATCGCGATCGACACGTTTTCCGGATTTTTCGCCGAGATTTCAGTCAATCGGGGGTCTATCAGTCGCGATGGACACGTGGCTACGCGTAAAAGTCAATCAATCGTGGAATTTCAGTCAATCGCGATCGACGGTGTCAATCGCGATCGACAGGGGTGTCGGTCGTGGCTGTCAGTCGCGATCGACAGTATCAATCGCGATTGACAGGGTCCTACGTGGCAGTCAATCGGTCGCGGGGGTCTGTCGATCGCGATTGACAGGGTCTGTCGGTCGCGATTGACAGAATCTGTCGATCGTGGCTGTCGATCGCGATCGACAGTGTCGGTCGCGATTGACAGGAAAACACGGAATTTTTGAAAACTTTTTAGTGATCTAGGATGTGCTCCTTGTGCTTGTTCTCATGGTGTACTTAGTTTTATCAAAAGTTGAAATTTTCTGTTAATCGCGATCGACAGAGACCTGCGACCGCGAGACAGTTTCTGAGATTTTCGTACCTGCGCGCAGCGTGCTGGGGATGATGATGATGGCAGTGCCTGCAAGAATCACAACAACATGCAAAAACAGTGCAAGCAATATCGCTCTCTCGCTCTCTCTCACAAGTGGAATGGAGGAAATGAGGTGGAGATGGTGATATGATCAAAACTAAAAATTTTCGCTATGATGGAGATGGAGGTGGGAGATGGTGATGATGATGATGGTGATGATGATGATGGTGATGAAGATGGTGAAGAAAGTAAAAGAAAATCGATGAGAGTGAAGAAAATACCTACAACTCCAACGCGTCAACTCTACGTCTTACCATCACACGCTCGTCCTCAAAGCTCGATCCCCGGCAACGGCGCCAAAATTTGGTGTAGCTCAGTGATGAGTAGCACCTCCTTTAATGTCAATCCGGGAAGACGTGAGGATGGTATGAAGACCTCGAGCAAGTGGCGGCACAAGTGCGTGAGTGAGAAGCACACAAGCATGCACACATATACACACACACGGCAAGACAGAGAGAGAGAATCAATGGAGTTCTTTAGATTACTTTCAAAAGCTCTTACAAGTTCGTTTCAATTACAATCTAACCTCAAAAATGAGCTCTCTAGCTCCCTTTATAGTTTTTGACTAGCTTTGGCCCTGTTCAGACCTAGTGTCCGGCCTAGTTAAAAATTAGGTTCCAGGGCTTATTTGGGGGCTCAAACGATATCCAAAAATTACGAAAATTGGCTGGTAGATACTTCTAATGCTCCTCAAGCTCAAGGACTCCTTGGCTTGCACAAAATGGAGCTACAAAAAGATGAAATGATATTTACAATGGTGCTTAGTGATGAGAATCACTTTTAATGGGTGTAGAGGTTTTGAAAGATTAAGGTTGCCTTAGTGCTAAATCTGCGTGAATGTCCATAAGTGCTGCTTTCTGAAGAAAATTGTTGGCCTACTTGCCAGATCTTCGTTGACTCCCTTGTCTGCTTGTGCCTTCTCTCCCTTGTCCACTGCTAACACAACTCGATAAGCCCAACAGCATGATGAAGTTGTTTGTCCCAATCAGAGTGTTTATTATTTACCAGTTTTGTCAATACGTTACAGAGGATCTTATTGGTGCTCTCGGCTTGTCCGTTAGCTTGTGGGTGATAGGGGGCAGACTTCTTATGTATCACCAAGAATTCTTGGAGAAGATTTTCAATGACCTCATTCAAGAAGTGTGTGCCTCTATCGCTCACTAACTCTATTGGTAGCCCATCTCGTGAACACATTCTTGAATAAGAACTTAGCCATAGTCTGAGCATCATTCTTTGTTGTGGCTTTCAATTCTACCCACCTTGTAAGGTAATCTATGGCTCCAATAATATACTCTGCATGGGAGTTTCTAGCTGGGGGGTTAATAGGACCTATGAAGTCTATGCCCCACTTCAAAAATGCACGCCCTCCCATCATTGGCCTCAAAGGCATCTCGGCTTTTCTAACTGGATATTGTGCACATTGGCATGTGTCATTTCTTCACATAGGTATGAACATCCATATGAAGAGTGGGCCACCAAAGCCCTGAGAATAGAATGGTCTTGATTACTCGATTAGGATCGAAGTTTCCACCTACAACACCACTGTGTGCATTTTCTAAGACTTTTAAATAGTCTGATTCGTGAATGCACAATCTTAGATAACCATCCTTGCCTCTTCGATATAAGTTGTCTCCAACTAAAGCATAGTCCTGAGCCTCTTGCTCCATGCTTCGTCTTCTTGCTAGACTAGCCTCTTTGGGTAAGGTTCTCAATCTCATAAACTCTACCAATGAAGCACTCCAATCAGGAATTAATGACACTTGATAAAGGGTGGAATGCTGCACTGGTGGTCTCTCTCTGCACATTGGACAATTCTTAATTCACTCATGTATTTCTTTGTCCATGCTAGGCCAATACACTCCTAAACGTTTCAGATTTTGTAATGTGCATTGTTTAGAATAATGATTTCCTTGCAATCCTTCATGAGCTTGTTGCAACCAACTGCTATGTTCATTGTCCTCAACACAACAAGCTAATACACCCTTAGTATCTTGTTTGTACATGCTTCCTGCCAGTATGTGATATTTTTGTGATTTTACAATTTCTTCTTGTGATGTTTTCACATTCTTATTTGCGGGTCCAAAGGTTAGGACATGTACCAACTTATTTGCCCATTTAGGAACAACTTCTAAATTGAACACATAAGCATCAGGTAGTTCGTCAGACACTCCTTGAGGTGACTCTCCTGAAGTAATGCGAGAAAGGTGATCTACCCGGAGGTGGGTTTTACCTTTCCTGACAACAACTTCAAAGTCATATTCCATTAGTAAGAGGAACCATCTTACTAAGCATCCTGTATTGCAAGGTTTATTGACCAAATATAACAAAGCTTGATGATGAGTGAAAAACTTGAACTTGTTGGCCAATAAATAATGTCTAAACTTCTTCACAGCATATACCATGCCTAAGCCTTCTTGCTCGGTTGTGGTATAATTTCTTTCAGCTAGGTTTAGTTGTCTACTAGCATATGCTATGGGCAAATCTAAATTCCCTTCACGTGTGGGTTGTGCTAGTACACATCCGATGGCATGATTGGAGGCATCCACATGGACATGGAATGGCTTATTCCAATCAGGAGTGGTCAGTATTGGTGCTGTGCACGAACGTTTCTTCAGCTCATTGAAAGAATTCTCGCATTCCTCGTTCCACTCAAAATTAGACAACAAGGCATAAAGGGGTCTAGCTATGATCGCGTACATGTGGATAAACCTATGGTAATATCCACAATGGCCCCTAAAGGCTTGTACCTCTTTAACATTCCTTGGCCTTGGCAGCTCTGCTATGGCTCGTACCTTATCTTCATCTGTTGAGATTCCATTCTTAGAAACAATATGACCTAAGATTTTACCTTGACGCACCATGAACACACACTTTTCTGGGTTCAGACACACTCGATATTCTCTACACTTGTTGAAGATTTGTCTGAGCTCAGGGATGTGAAATCTTCTTTCTTGGGAATGAGCACATAAATCATCCACATACACTTCTAAGCTCTTTCGCAAGAACTCTTTGAAGACATGACACATGAGCCTTTGGAATGTTGCAGGTGCATTGGTGAGCCCAAATGGCATCACACGAAATGCAAAGATTCCCCACTTTGTGGCAAAAGCTATTTTGTGTTGATCTTCTGGGGCAATGGCTACTTGATTGTAACCTGAAAATCCATCAAGGAAGCTATAAACTTCCTTGCCTGCAACACGCTCCAATAGGTGTTCCGTGATTGGAAGTGGATAACTATCTCTGATCGTAGCGGCATTAACTTTTTTAAGGTTAATACACACTCGAAACTTCCCGTTCTTCTTGGGAACCACTACAATGGGGGACACCCATTCAGTATGCTCAATCTCATAGATGAATCCAGCTTCAATCAGCCTATCAATTTCTTCTTTTATTTTGGCTGCATATATATCATTATATGTGTAGGGCTTCTGTTTGGTGGGCTTGGCATCAGCAGTCATGGGAATCGTATGAGAGCATATTCTTGGATCTACCCCCTTCAAGTCTCTATAGTGCCACGCAAACACATCCCTATATTCCCTTAATAGAGCTACAAGCTCCATTTCCTCTCTTGCACTTAGGTCATCTCCTATATATGTGCATCTCTCTTCATTCTCTTCAATGGTCACTACAATCTTCTTGGTCTTTTCTTTATTATCATATGATTCTCCTACGATGGCCTCTCTCTTAGGCATTCGTACCAAAATTTTGTGGTCGTCAACTTCATATTTCTTGAAGTTTTCTGGTACTTCAAACAATGATTCCTCCTCTTCTTGTTTCACTACTTTTCTTTTCTTTTTCTTTTGACTGCTCTCACTTCCATCCTTTGAATTTACCGTTTTAATACTTGTGAGAGGTTCTTCTTCTTTCTGGGTGAACACTCCTATATCTTCTAGATAGTGCTTCTCTGAGTTAAAGCAACTATCCATCACAATGGACTCTAGATCATCGTCGTCCTCTTCCTCTTCTATGACATCATTAGGGTCACATTCTTCTAGCAAGGGCTGACACATGAACACTGAAATATCATATGCAGCCATGATGGATCACGTGAACTTTCAGAATGCACAGAGATGGAATCTTCTTGCGCTTTGTGGATAGGATTCCACTGTAGGGGTGGTACATCTCTGAAGGAGTAATCCTTCAAATTGACCTTGGTGGTGACCCCTAAGTGTTGTAAGTACAAGGACTTGGTTCCCCAATCCTGTACTATTTGCAATTGTCGTAGGAAGGGTCTTCCTGGGATCATCTCATAAACATTATTTTTCTCAAAGTCACATATAGCAAATGTGTGCTCAAACTCCCTTCTAGAAATCCTAGAGGTCTTCCAAAATGACCATCAGCCATTTGAAGCTTCATTCTAGTTGGTCTTAATGTGGGTTTGCCCCATTGCTTCCACAAGGAGGTGGTCACAATAGCAACCCCTGCACCTGAATCTATGATTGCTTTGGTTGTGTAACCTTGGTAGGTGATTGGAAGATAAGTATTAGCTTCTTCACCCTCACACATGTCCCCTATTTTGTCTAGAGGTATCTCTGGTACTTTCTGCTTAGAGCCTCCTTTTGGCATATTGGAATCAAGTTCTGGGACCTAATCCTTCACATGATTCCATAGCTCGGGTTTTGCTTTGAGCAGCTCTTCTACAGTGAGATGACATTGAACCTTAGTGTTCTTCATGACATCAGTGTTCCTTGGGACCACTGAGTCTTCATGTCTGACCAGTATTGTGGGAGCTCTGATCTGAAGAGATTCAGATTCCCATGAGCCTGGAAATTGAGGCAGTTCTTCTAAGGTATTAGATTCAAAATCTAACCTTTCATCTTCTTGTTGCTCGACTTGATCTCCATAAATGGATGGAATGTCTTGGGGAAATTGATCATGAAGATCATCAATCTCAAGAATAGGAGGGGAATTACCCTTCTCCTTGGCCCATTTCTCTTCTTGTATTTCCCGCAAGAACTCTTGAGAGTATTGTTGAATTGAAGGAGGTATTCCAGCATCTGTGGAATTAGGAACATAAGATCCCATTGGTGGTGAGCTTCCTCTCTCAATAATTGGTTGAGCCTGTGGAGGTAAAGAAACTTGTGGTTTGTTTACCAACTGCTCTAATCTCTCTAGTAAGCCCTGGAAATGCAATTCTGGTTTGATAGAGTTTGTTTGATTGAACTTTTGACTAGTCTTGAGTATAGCTTGAGCTTGTTCTATCATTTTCATGCACATTTTCATCCGTTCAATCTCTAAGTCCACTCTAGGGTAACTCTTGTCTAAGTTTGCCGTTATTGGCCCTTCTTGGAGTCGAGCTTGGTAGGCCTTGAACACCATGTCCAAGCCTTCTAGCATTGGATCTGCAAGAATAGACCCTGGTTGTGGTCTATTTACAATGGGTGGTGTGGTGGGATGAGGTGGAGTAGATGGAGTTTGGGCATGCGAGGGGCTTTGAGATGCAATGTCATCTATTTTTGTTTTCGCTTCTTTCAGGCTTTCTTCCAATTCTGATAACTTTCTATTCCACTTGCGATTGGCCTTCTCTCTAGTATCCTTCCATTTTCTTGTTTTTTGCTTGCTCGGAACTCCTGATTCACTTGACTCTGATTTCTCTGCTGGTTTATCCTGTTTTAAGGCTTGTGCTCTAGTGACAACTTGTATAGGAGCCACATTACTCCTACTTGAACTTGAATCCGCCACTAAGCCTACCACATTAATGGGTGTAATCTTGGGTGCACTAGAGGGGTTTCTTGGACAATCTCTGGGGAGATGGTCTTTGTCACAATCAGGACAAAAGGCTTGTATTGTGATAGCATGTCCTTGACTCGGAGATGGTGCAATTGACCTATATCGTGATAGTTGCGACTACTCAGGGGTTGGAACCAAGCTAAGGCAGTGCCCTTAAGAGTCAAACCAAATGCCTCGTATTGGGTGAACAAATCCTCAACCTGTTCAGCTCTTAACACTTGTTTGAACTCAGCCACATGATCATAAGGATCTCCTATCCCGTCAGAATAATTCTTCATTGCCTTGATCACTTGAGTGGGTCTAAGGGTTCTTGGGTGCTCTCGTGGTCTAGGCAATGGACAATCATGTTATCTCTTTGTTGCCTATGTGCTTGATGTCTCTCTCTTTCAGGTCTTTCACTTTCAAATCTTGATCTATTCCTACCCACAGTGTGTGCAAAACTTACCTCAGGTCTCTCTCTAGTTCTTTCTCTGTGGGCTTCATGAGCTTTGGATGATCCTACTCCTTGGAGGCCATGGGAAACATTGGATCTTGGTGGAGGGAAAATTAATTCACTCTTCCAAGTATATGCATGTCTATCGTGTTCTGTTACCAAGAACATCTTCTCTGATGTGTTATCCAGGTAGACAACTTTGCCTGGTATCTCTAGATCCTTGAACTCGTAGATGATGACTATGTCCAATTGGCTAGGTTGATCTAGCTTGAATCTCCAAAAGGCTTCCTCTATTTCTCTATTCAAGAATAGTTCTATGCTTTTGTTGTCTTGAGGGATCCAATATGGAGTGATCACTCTGGTCAAAATTGACTTACCTCTAGGAGTCTGGGGTCCTTGTCCTACATTTCCTTATTCTAGCTCTCCTATCTCATTCTCAGGAATGATATTTCCAAACTCATCGGTCCTATCTGGTAGGTTGGTGACCACGTACATGGTTCCTTCCTTATCAATGTATGAACCCTCTTCGAACTTGACCACCGTGTGTTGTAGTCCAAAGGGTTGATCTGGATTTTTGAGTTGGACCACTGATTGCCTTAGGCCATCCTCATAGATGCGAGCACCTAATCGGTTGGTCCGAATATATTCCAATTGTGTCTTATAGGGACCTTCTGGTGTTTCTAGATGGGCAGTTCCTGAGCCATCTGTAGGTTTCCCCATGCTAAAAGACATTTCTGAGTCACTTGTGTCAGAGTTGAGTACATAAGGACAACCACTTAGTTGTTGTGCCCAAGACTTAGCTGTATGGTTGACACTAGACTGAGAAGATCTAATGCTTTGTCTATCCTTGCCTAGGTGTCTACCAGATCTCAGGTTCATAATCTTTGGTTAAGAGTCCAAAATTTCCCCTTGGTATGGTTCAAAATCCTTTGGAGTCCCCTTGGTTTCCTAGTCCCACCTGAGGGTCAAGTTCAAATGAGTCTATCTGAAAATCCAACGAGCTATAGAGCTCAAAAATGGACTTTGGATGAAAAAGTTATGTTAAATCAGGCTCCTAGGGGTCAAAACAGGCAAACAAGACCTTTTGGAAAAAATCGCGATTTTATGAAATCAAGAGAATCGCAATGTTGTGAATCTCAATAGAATCGTGATGCTGTGAATCTCAAGAGAATCACGATGCTATGAATCTCAAGAGAATCGCGATGCTGTGAATCTCAAGAGAATCGCGATGCTGTGAATCTCAAGAGAATCGCGATGCTGTGAATCTCAAGAGAATCGTGATGCTGTGAATCTCAAGAGAATCACGATGCTGTGAAGCTCAAGAGAATCGCGATGCTGTGAATCTCAAGAGAATCACGATGCTGTGAATCTCAAGAGAATCGCGATGCTGTGAATCTCAAGAGAATCGCGATGCTGTGAATCTCAAGGGAATCGTGATGTTGTGAATCTCAAGAGAATCGCGATGCTGTGAATCTCAAGAGAATCGCGATGCTGTGAATCTCAAGAGAATCGTGATTTTGTACCTTGGATGAGAATCGTGTTTTTGAGAATCGCAATTGCCAGCAGAGAATCGTGTTTGATCACAATCGTGTTTTTGGCTGAAAATCGTGGTTTGTGAGAATCACGATTTTGAGCACAACCACAGAATCACGATTCTGAGAACGACCTCAGAATCGTGTTTCCTTTAGAGAACTTTTAGGTGGGAAATAGAAAATCGTGATTTAAAAAAAAAATTGAATTTTTCACAGAATCACGATTTTCATCAGAGAATCGTGTTTTTTGGCAGGAAATTCAAATTTCTGAGCGCCGAGCAATGGCGAGCTCCGTATGTGCAGAAATTCATGAAAAAACACAAGCGCTTGCTCTCTCTTGCACTTCCTAGCTCCTCCTCGCACAATAATGCATGAAAGATAGTATGAAAATGGTGAAAATGCACTAAAAAAAAAGAAAGTTCTTTGAAGAAGAAGATGGAAGAAGGTGGAGATGATGATGATGATGAAGATGAAGAAGAAAAATCAGAAAATGAACAAAAATGACAGTTTTTTTACCTTCCAACATCGCAATTCTACGATCTTACCATCACAACGCTCATCCTCGAAGCTATCTCCCCGGCAACGGCACCAAAATTTGGTGTAGCTCAAGCGTAAGCACCACCTCCTTTACTTGTCAATTTGCGGAGACGTGAGAACTAGTATGAAGACCACGAGCAAGTGAAGGCACAAGTGCATGACTGAAAGCACGCAAACATGCACACACATACACACACATGCACAAGGTAAGATCAAAGAGAGGAACAATGGAAAGCTTCGATTGCAAATGAGTTCTCTTACAAAAGCTCTATTCTCTCACAAGCTACCCTCAAAAATGAGCTCTCTAGCTCTTTTTATAGTTTTCTGACTAGTTTTGGCCCTGTCCAGACCTAGTGTCCAGCCTAGTTAAAAATTAGGTTCCAGGGCTTATTTGAGGGTTAAAACGAAGTCTAAAAATTACAAAAATTGGTAGGATGATACTTCTAATACTCCTCAAGCTCGAGGACTCCTCGACTTGAACAAAATGGAGTTACAAAAATAGAAAATGATATTTACAATGGTTTTTAGTGATGGAAATCACTATTTTTGTAGGGGATTCTTCTAAAAATCTGACATGTACTTCTTGGAGCTCCCTACTTGCTCCTTCTTCATGTGTGTGTCGACCTTTCTGATGTGCTTCCATGCTTGTGCTTGACCTTGAGTTCCAACAACGCTTAACCAAATGTATTGTGCCATTTTTAATACGATGGGTCACTCAACAGAAACTTGTGCATACAATGCAAAGGTGCAGGGTAGAACGGCAGTAAATGCCATAATACAGGAGCACGGCCAGCCAACCACCCATTATGTACCACCACAGTTGCGAACCAACCAGCGGCAAGGATATAGGAACTATCGGGGTCAGCGTAACAACAATTTTAATCAAAATCGATGGCAGCAGGTACATTGGCTGAAGGTACCTCTCTCCCATCCCCTCGTTGCCATTTTTGTGGTGAGGTTGGGCATATTCGTAGATTTTGTAAAGAAGCCGCAGAATATGACAAACGAAAGAAGGAAAGACAAAATCCGATGACAAATATGGTTTATATTTCCCCTATTGATTCACAAGCAGTCATAGTACATACAAGATTGGGTAAACAGTTGCAACCAGTAGCTGAAGTGTTGGAGCCTGGAATTTGTGAGCAACAGCGCATTTTTGCGAAGGCGAGTCAATGGACAAGTAAGGAGCAGCCGGTGTTCCCTAACCTGGTTCTGGTAACTCCGCCCCCTCTGCCAAATGCAAGGCCGAAGGCACAAACTTTTGTCCCGACAACATCAGAAGCACAACCAGAGTTGCTGCTGACCACAGTACAAACAGACCAAGTATGGGACATGATATCCAAAGCCTCAATCACACTCCCTCTGGGCCAGCTGCTCGCTCTAGTTCCTAGAGTAAGATAGCAATTTCAACAGTAGATTAGCCCCAGACCTTCCGGTGCTCCGACGACTGCGACCATACAACCTGAGATGGATCCTATGGTGGATCATACCGTCTCAATGATCACCGTTTGGTATAAAAACCAGAAGACTACACAAGTTTTAACAGATGGCGGTTCTGGCGTGAATATTGCGACAGTTGCACTCTGCAAGAAATTGGGTTGGACCCAAATTGAATCAGTGCAGTTCTTTGTGTGAATGGTGGACCAATCCAGAGTCCATCCGATGGGGATTAGTACGTAATATTCCTATAACCCTGCACGGAACTACATTTCAAATGACTTTTGTAGTCCTAGAATTACCCGAATCTAGCCTCGACTACAACTTACTTTACGGTCGGCCATGGCTCAAGCAAGCCAAAGTTGTGCAGGATTGGTCAGCTCAAGACTTAATTTTTAAACATAATCACCGGAAGTATGTCGTTACATTGGATGCTATGCAATCCTGTGATCGACATGCACGTCCATATGTAGCAGAGCCAGTCCATATGTTGGAAGGGCTATCTGATGATGAGGAGGAGGCTTTCCTCAAGACAAATAAGGACCTCATTGCCTTAGGTACTGTAGACTTACAGTCGGTAGCAGATAATTGGAGTCCGACAGCCTGTACAGTCGTACCAATGACCGGAGAAGCAGAAGCAGATGATGGCATCACTATGGATGAAGCAACCTTACAACAACTCTTGCAGCCAGCTGATGATTTGGCAAAGCCCCAACAGTTCTATGTACCGGAGGATCAGTTGGTAACGTACAATTTGGGAGATACGGTTAACCCCAAACCAGTTAAAATTAAGGCCGGACTAGCAAATAATTTCCAGGATGATTTGGTACAACTCTTGCGTGAATTCTCAGATATCTTCATTTGGGATTATAGGGACATGAAGGGTCTTGACCCACAGATTTATCAACACCGAGTGGTCCTAAAGCCAGATGCGTGGCCCTTCAAGCAAGCCAGTTACCGGATGAATCCGCATTATGCAGCCTAGGTAAAAGCAGAGCTAGATCGCTTGCTGAAGGTTGGATTCATCGTTCCCATTGAACATGCAGTTTGATCTCGCCAATAGTGATAGTGCCTAAGAAAAATAAGCAGTTACGTATCTCTGTCGACTACCGGAAGCTTAACACAGCCACCGTACCGGATCCGTTCCCCCTTCCTTTTCTAGATACAATGCTTGATAGGGTAGCTGGTCACGAAATGTATTCATTCCTGGATGGCTACAGTGGATACAATCAAGTGAGGATGGCAGAACAGGATATCCCAAAGATAACATTCATCACCAATTGGGGTGTCTATGCCTGCACCGTAATGTGGTTCGATTTATGGAATGCCCCGAGCACCTTCCAAAGATGTATGTAGGAAGCGTTCTCACCTTATCTGACAACGTTTATGCAAGTGTATCTGGATGATTTTTCATTGTTTGGCGACACTTCTGCACACTTGTATCATTTACGGTGTTGCTTTGAAAAGTGTCGGGAGTACCGACTATGTTTAAATCCTACCAAATCAGTTTTTGCGGTCTCCTATGGAAAGCTGCTCGGTCATATCATCTCTAAACAAGGAATATAGTGTCATGGACGAAGGAAACCATCCTGAACCTAAGATTCCATGTGAACCCTGTATCTCATGATTGGTTCAGAATTAGGAGAAACCAATGCTTCCATTGCGTCCGGAATGTGCCAAAACCCCAAGATCAACTGTCTATTCGCTGAATTCTGACATTGGGAGGTCTTGTTACAAATCGATGACATCATGATGACATCATCAGTTCGCAACCGCCTTGGGAACCGCCCTTGAAAACCTATATAAGGAGGGGTTGGCCACATTCATAATCAGTCTTGCCAATGCCAGTCTTGGGAGCTCAAGGAGTCGTGACCTCCAAGTAAGTACATTCAAGTTCCAGTTCAAGTTCTAGTCTTGTTTCTAGCTCTAGTCTTGTCTAGTCTTGTATTGTGGACATCCTTTCTTGTCCTATTGTAATCTCGTAGTACGAGATCCTTTCTAGTTATTTCTTGTATCCAGTTCATATCCCTGAGGGGATTTCTTGTAATCGAGATATCTTGTTTCCTACCTACGATCCCGGGTTGTGGGATCTCCTGTATCATCTCTAGTCGAGTTTTCCATACCTATTGGTCCCGGGTTGTGGGACATCTTGTATCGATCGTATATTCTTGTAGCATTTTCCCTTCGTGGGTATTCTTGTAATCAGAACTGTGTTTCCGAAATCTTGTCTTGTGTAGTCAGAGAGCACAATCTAGTGCTCCCCTGACATTTTGGCAAGACTATCTTCTATCCAAGACCAGACATCATGGAGAACGCTTATGAACAGATCGTAGCATCACTTCAGAGTCTCCAACAACAAGTCGAAGACCTAAGTCGTCGACAGACACAAGTCGAGATGGGACATCCAGTGCATGTAGGTACACTCCTTCAAGAATTACAAGAACGAATCGGGAGTCTTCAAGCGAATCAAGGGAGTATTCAAGTGAACCAACGGCCCAGTACATCATTTGTGAAGGAACCCAAGATTTGCATGCCAGAAAAGTTCAATGGTGATCGTACAAAGTTTCGAGGATTCTTGCAACAAGTCAAATTGTACATTCGCATGCAGCCTGATAGATACCCTGATGATGCATCCAAGGTCGGTTTTATTGGAACCTTGCTCTATGGTCAAGCTTTATCATGGTTCGCCCCAATCTTGGAGAAGGATATGGCCGTACTTCATAATTATGAGGCATTTCTTGGAGAGCTTGTCGCCACATTTGGAGATGCAGACACGAGTCGAGTGGCAGAAACAAAACTTCGAAAGCTACGTCAAGGTAACCGCCCTGCCTCTACCTATGCATCAGAATTTAGGCAATTGATATGTGACCTCACTTGGCATGAAGATTATTTCATTAGCCAATTTAGATGGGGCTTAAGGGATGACGTGAAGGACCTTCTACTCACGATGCCAGAGGTGAAGACATTGAATGAATACATCAACCAAGCCATTCAATGTGATAACCGTCTTTTTGAAAGGAAACAAGAAAAACAAGTAGAAGGAAGACCTCGCCAATGGAAACCTTTCCAGCCTACTCCTAGAGATGACACTATGCCCGAACCTATGCAGATAGATGTAACTAGGTTCCAGCCTCTAACACCACAAGAGAAACAAAGAAGGAGGGATAACAAATTATGTCTATATTGTGGAAACCCTGGCCACATTGCAGTTAATTGTCCCAACAAGAGAACAAACTCCAAAGTCGCAGCCACCCTTGTAGAGCAGGGAAACGAGGAAGTCCAGTTGTAAAAGAGACCATACAGCCGGACCATGATATACGAAAGGGTCTCATAATTCCATCCACACCCGTAGAAACATGTCTTGCCCCTGTCAAGTTAATCCTGTCTAAGAAGACCCTTTCCCTCATAGCTCTAGTAGATTCAGGAGCGTCCTCATGTTTCATTGATGAAGGACTCGTTAAGAAACATGGAATTCCAGTACTTCGAAAGAACAGACCAGTAGTAGCCGAAGTAGTAGATGGACGGCCTCTAGCATCGGGGAATATAACCATGGAAACCATACCACTAAGAGTACACCTTGGTGACCATGATTCACACATATGTTTCAATGTAATATCGAGTCCAGCAAATATGGTTATCATCGGAATGCCGTGGTTAAAGAAACATAATCCAGAAATTAATTGGGAAAAGAATAAAATCACCCGTCGAGATATCCAGAAGAACCCAACATATGTTGGAGCTAAAGCCTTCATACATGCAGTAAGGAAGGAACCTACATATATGATCTATGCCATACCAGCTCAAGAATCCAAGAAAGATGATCCAGTACAGCTACCCAATCAGTACAACGGCTTTGAAGATGTTTTTGAAAAGAAGAATGCAGATATCCTTCCAGAGCATAGACCTTATGATTGTCCCATAGATCTTCAAGAGGGAACACAACCACCCTTTGGACCAATCTACAGACTATCTCCAGAGGAACTTACAGAACTACGCAAGAACATTGATGAGAATCTAGCAAAGGGGTTTATCAAACACTCGAAGTCTCCAGCAGGAGCTCCTATTCTATTTGTAAAGAAGAAGGATGGGACTCTCCGGATGTGTGTAGATTATCGTGGATTGAACAAAGTCACTATAAAAAACAGATACCCTCTACCACTCATATCAGAGCTCTTGGAACGCCTTGGAAAAGCAAAATTCTTCACGAAAATTGATCTTCGAGGAGCTTACAACCTTGTCAGGATCAGAGAAGGAGACGAATGGAAGACAGCATTTCGAACAAGGTATGGGCATTTTGAATATGTAGTTATGCCCTTCGGTCTTACAAATGCTCCAGCTGTCTTCCAACATATGATGAATGATATTTTTCGAGAATATTTAGATGATTTTGTTGTAATATACCTTGATGATATCTTGATATTTTCAAAAAATCTAGAGGATCATGAAGATCATGTAAAGATAGTCCTAGAGAAACTAAGAGAAAAAGGATTGTATGCGAAATTGGAGAAGTGTTCTTTTCATAAGACAGAAGTGGAATTTTTAGGGTACATAGTATCAGATAAAGGAATTTTTATGGACCCTAAGAAGATTGAGACAATCCTTGATTGGCAACCACCTTCATGTGTTCGAGATGTACAATGTTTTTTGGGGTTTGCCAATTTCTATAGGATATTCATCAGAGATTACTCCAAGATAGTGACACCTCTTACCAAGCTTACAGGGAACTCCAAATTCTCATGGACCGAAGAAGCAGAGAAGGCCTTTCAGACCTTGAAATCAGCATTCACTACTGCTCCAATCCTAGTTCATCCTGATTCTAGTAAGCCCTTCTTCCTTGAGACAGATGCATCGGACTTTGCTCTAGGGGCCATTCTTTCCCAATATGGAGATGATGGACAACTACATCCAGTTGCATATCATTCAAGGAAGTTTTCCCCTCCAGAAATTAATTATGAAATTCATGATAAAGAACTCCTTGCCATAGTAGACGCGTTTGATACCTGGCGTCACCATCTAGAAGGAGCAGCTCATAAAGTCATTGTATATTCAGATCACAAGAACCTAGAGTATTTTATGACCACCCGGATCCTCAATAGAAGGCAATCTCGATGGAGTAACTTTTTATCCAGATTCGACTTTGTCATCACATACCGTCCAGGACGTCATCAATGTCAGTCAGATGCCCTATCCAGAAGATCTTACCTTGCACCAAAGAAGGGTGAAGAGGCCTTTGATCAACAAGAGAGTGTATTACTCAAGCCCGAGCATCTCCAGTTAGCAGCTATCTCTTCAAGCCATCATGAAGATTCAGCCTTGAATCAGTTGATCCGTGAGAATCTACCACAGGATGAATTGTTTTGTAACGTTAAGCAGAAAGCTCAAGAAGGAAAATTCCAAGAAGTAAACGAATTTCAGGAAAAGGATGGTTTACTACTCTATAAGAACCTATTGTATGTCCCTCCAGGAAAGCCCAGGATCCAAGTACTTCAACAACGCCATGACAACCTTGCAGCAGGACATTTTGGAGTAAATAAAACAATAGAACTCATATCAAGGGACTTTTGGTGGCCTCAGATGTGGAAGGAAGTCAAAGAATACATTCGAACCTGTGATACTTGCAATAGATCTAAGGTACCCCGACATAAACCTCATGGCCTCTTGCAACCTCTACCTATTCCAGAAAGGCCATGGGCTTCATTGTCGATGGATTTCATCACAGATCTACCAAAGTCAGATAAGTATGATGCCATTCTTGTTATTGTGGATAGATTTACAAAGATGGCACACTTCATTCCAACTACCAAGGCAATCACAGGTGCAGCCACTGCCAGACTTTTTCTTAGGTACATATTTAGGCTTCATGGATTGCCTGATGACATTGTCAGTGATCGAGGTCCACAGTTCATATCCAGCTTTTGGAACAGTCTTTGCAAGCTCCTTGGTGTTCAAGTTAAACTATCTACAGCAAATCATCCACAGACTGATGGACAAACAGAACGAGTGAATCAAGTCCTGGAGCAATATCTCCGTTGCACTAGCAACTATCACCAAAATGACTGGTTTGAGTTGTTACCCTTTGCAGAGTTTGCCTATAACAATAGTGTTCATGCATCTACTAAGCAAACTCCCTTCTTTGCAAACTATGGACAACATCCAAGGATGGATATACAACTCTCAAATCATGTCAAGAACCCAGCTGCCAGAGACAAGGCCCAGTACCTGATGGACATTCACAAAGAACTGAAGGAAGAGATCCATAAAGCTCAACAACAATATAAGTACTATGCAGATCAACATCGTGTCCAGAATCCATCGTATCAAATTGGGGATAAAGTATGGTTACTCCGAAACAATTTACAAACTTCAAGGCCTTGTGCAAAGTTAGATCATCAAAAGTTTGGACCATTTACCATCTTGGCCAAGATTAATCCAGTCACCTTCAAACTCCAGTTACCGAGTACCATGAGAATACATCCAGTTTTCCATGTATCCATGTTGGAACCATATCAGATTTCACCATTGAGGGGGGAGAGACCTAGTCCTTCACCACCTATTGAGATTGATGATCATGAAGAATTTGAAGTCGAGCATGTCCTAGATTCCAGAATATCCCGGGGAAGATTGGAATACCTTATTCATTGGAAAGGGTATGACATCAGTGATCGTACTTGGGAACCTGCAGAAAACCTTCAGAGAGCACCAATCAAGGTTCGAGAATTCCATAAGAAAAATCCAACGAAGCCGAGACCAGATAACATGACCGCTCCTCGTGGAACTCGTCGCTTGAGGGGGAGGTGATGTCATGGACGAAGGAAACCATCCTGAACCTAAGATTCCATGTGAACCCTGTATCTCATGATTGGTTCAGAATTAGGAGAAACCAATGCTTCCATTGCGTCCGGAATGTGCCAAAACCCCAAGATCAACTGTCTATTCGCTGAATTCTGACATTGGGAGGTCTTGTTACAAATCGATGACATCATGATGACATCATCAGTTCGCAACCGCCTTGGGAACCGCCCTTGAAAACCTATATAAGGAGGGGTTGGCCACATTCATAATCAGTCTTGCCAATGCCAGTCTTGGGAGCTCAAGGAGTCGTGACCTCCAAGTAAGTACATTCAAGTTCCAGTTCAAGTTCTAGTCTTGTTTCTAGCTCTAGTCTTGTCTAGTCTTGTATTGTGGACATCCTTTCTTGTCCTATTGTAATCTCGTAGTACGAGATCCTTTCTAGTTATTTCTTGTATCCAGTTCATATCCCTGAGGGGATTTCTTGTAATCGAGATATCTTGTTTCCTACCTACGATCCCGGGTTGTGGGATCTCCTGTATCATCTCTAGTCGAGTTTTCCATACCTATTGGTCCCGGGTTGTGGGACATCTTGTATCGATCGTATATTCTTGTAGCATTTTCCCTTCGTGGGTATTCTTGTAATCAGAACTGTGTTTCCGAAATCTTGTCTTGTGTAGTCAGAGAGCACAATCTAGTGCTCCCCTGACATATAGGTCGATCCTGATAAAGTAGCAGCTGTGTTGGAGGCACCGGTCCTAAAGACACCGAAAGAAGTTATGCGGTTCCTTGGCCAAATCCGGTGGCATGGCAGACATTTACGGTGGTTGGCTCATCTAGCGACGCCACTTAATAGACTTATGACTAGCACTCCATGGAAGTATGAATTAACTAATGAGTGCCAAATGGCATTTGATCATTTGAAGGTCTTACTGACGCAAGCTCAGATCCTGCAACCGCCTGATTGGGAACTTCCATTCCGTGTATTTGTGGATGCGTCTGATATAGCAATTGGCACTGTGCTAATGCAACAAACCGACAAATGGTTCCGGCTTGTATACTATGCGAGTCGCGGATTAGCTCCGGCAGAGAGAAATTACTATGTGACAGAACGAGAGTGTCTTGGCTTGGTGTACACTGTTAAGAAGTTCAGGCATTACTTGCTGGGACGAAAGTTCACTTTTCATGTGGATCATGCCCCACTCGTGTATTTGGTTCATCAACAACATTTAGGTGGCAGATTGGCCAGATGGATTCTACTCTTATAGGAGTTTGATTATGAAGTTATTCACTGACCAGGTACATCACATGTCTTGGCGGAATTTTTATCTTGACCGGATTCCGGTGAGTCTCCGGTAGGTGTTGATGACACTACGCCAGCTATTTACGTCATTGCGACAACGTTTAAAGAATCTGTAGAACTTCTTGTTGCTCCTACATACTATGATATGTTAATGAATTTTCTCACTGATGGTTGTCTCCCACCGAATACTCCCACTGCTCTGCGCCATAAAATTGCCGTCTATAGTCGACAATTTCGCTTGATTGTGGGTCAACTGTATTACACAGATCATACTGGTGTCTTACTTAGATGTATCCCTCCACATGAATCGGCCTCAGTTATTGCCATGGTGCACTCAGCACCCATTCGAGGACACTTTGCAGCTGATCTTACTCACCGAAAAATCTTACAAAGTGGGCTCTTGTGGCCTACCATGTAGAGAGATGTTGTTCAATTTGTGCAGCAATGTGATGTCTGTCAACGGTCTGGATGGTGCTTGTAGCGGCATTTCTTTCCTCTACAGCCTGTCCTGCCACTTGAACCCTTTCAGAAGTGGGGTTTAGATTTCATTGGTCCAATTTCACCCCCAACTACCCTCACCAACAATCGATATATTTTAACCTGTACTGAATATGCCCCTATGTGGGCAGAAGCTTGGTCTTTACGTTCTGCCACAGCTGTTTCCGTGGCCAAATGTTTGATGAAGGATGTCTTCCCTCGATATGGATTACCTTTGGAAATAGTGACGGACCAGGATACCCATTTTGCAAACAACTTAATGCAAGTGCTGACTCAGACTTTTCAGATTATGCATAAATTCAGTTCACCTTACTATCCACGTGCCAATGGTCTGACTGAGAGTACCAATAAGACTCTGCTGAATATGCTCAGAAAATTGATCTTGGAATGTCCGGAACGATGTGACCAACTCTTACCTGCAGTATTGTGGGCTTACTGGACCACATACATAGTGGCAACCGGAATGACTCCGTTTAAACTTGCTTATCTAGAAGCTATTGCGCCAATGGAAGTGGTGGTGCCGAGCTTGCGAGTCGCCTAATCTCAGAAATTGCTGCCGGAAGAATCTTTTCCATTTTGGTTGGATATGCTCAGATCGTTGGATGAACAATGTTGGGAAAGTTTTATGCTTCTTCAAGAAGTTCAGCTACACCAAGCCCGTACTCATGATCGCTTTCTAAAAACCCTGTCTTCATGATTGGCCCACTCGTTTATTTTATAATGCTAAAGCCAACAGATCTGTTGGAAAATTTAAGTTACGGTGTTTCGGTCCATACCAGATTGCGGAGCGAGTGGGACCCGCAACTTTTTGATTGGCGACCTTAATAGGTGTTTACCTTCCAAAAGTGATTAATGGCTCTAAGCTCCGCCCTTACCACACGACCTCTAGTAACTCTTGAGATGTACTCGATCATGTTTTTTCTTTTCTTTTTTCGCTTGTTAATGGCTTTCTTTTTCTACTTCCCATGTTTTGGTTGACCATCTAACCGTAATCCTTCCGTTTTGCTGATCTAATCATGATTAATTGCCACCTCTGTGTCACTGCCTCTGTTCATGCATGCATGCCGCACTTATGAAGGATATCTCTTCAATACTGCGTTATGAGTAGGGTTTTGCTACCTAATGGTTCCCGTGCCCTTACTTAATCTTGTTCTTTCCAGTGATAACTGCTATTGTGTTTGTGTGTTTGTGCGCTCTGTGTACTCTGTGTTTTCGTGTATCCTTGTGCGCGCCATGGAAGCTCTCGCTAATGTAGCCACCTTCCATGTCGGTCTCACTCCAGAGGTGAGTGACTATTTGCGTACTCGCGGCCTGCTGATCTTCGCTGAATTGCCTTGGCATTTAGTGGAGTGTCATCTGTTCCATGCACAGATAATTTCTGCCATCACAGCCACACCTGCTATAGAGCAGTGTTGGCCGATTACATGTCTAAATCCTCACATAGTAATCACTTTAGCCACGTTTGCTGAGGGATTCCGACTCCCTCAGGAAGGATTGGAGAATGGTCCACTCCTTCCTCTTACCACCATGAAAGAATTGTTTCCCTAGAACTCATCTAATGAGTTCGCCATCCTGTGCCAACCTGAACCAGAGCGTACTGCTCTGCAATTCTTGATCCCTACGCTAAATTTACAAAAATGCACCTACGGCATTTCACAACCCTTCTATTCCATGATAGATACCGCTTCCCATGAACTTGTAAATTTCACATCCTTTGTTTTTCGGTGCATTCACCATGAATGCGTGACAGTTACCAAGCAAATCACCAAGAACAACATCCCTCGTACCCGCTTACCCCATATCCTCACCTTCCTCTTTCCGATGATCCAAGCCGCTCAACCACCTCTGAATACCATGCTATTACATGAAGAATCTACTCAAATGATCCATGATGATGACAATGAAGATTTGCTTCAATTCTTTACACGCAAACCAGACGTGTTAGTCCCTCCCAGAGTGAGGTACAAGGTTCCATTGCGGGCCATGAAGTTGAAGTTTTCCATGACAGTGCCACCTCCCTTCAGGTCGAATACTCTGTCCCATCGTCTCCTCTCAAGCAGCCGGATCAGGATGTCAACATAGAAGATGTCGATGAAGTTCCCTCGCAGGAGGAATCTCATCAGCCAGATGAGGACGCTGGGAAAGAGATCGTAGAAGAGATCATCAAGGAAGTGATTGCCACTGTTGAGGCCGTGATCGAAATGGCTGAGGTGATAAATCCGAATGAGATTGGAATTGTGTTGGTGCCAAACGCTCTTCGCCTTCTCCCCCTATTATTCCGGATGCTGCTGAAATTCTTTCCGGTGGCCCTTCCACTGTTTTTCGCAAGCCTCAACCCTTCCGTTATCTTCTACGGATTACTCGCCACCATCTTCCCCTCATTTGCTGACGACATCGTCATCACAATTTCCCCCTTCCCTTCCTCCTCTGACAGTAATGTTCACCGAATTGGAATCTATGGGTCACCTCCTTATACTTTCCTAGCAATTACCCCTCCAGATGAAGCTAGCAACTCAGAATATTCGACAAGAGTTGTAGGGTAAAGTTGATGTGCTTGAAGCAGATATTGCTCCACTTCAGGAAGAAGCCAATGCGGTTAAAGCAGAGAATCATGCCCTGCAGCTTCAGGTTCAGCAACTTCAAGATCAGTTAGCAGAAAGGGACGCTCTGATTGTTCAACGGGATACAAAAATCACTACTCTGAAGCAAGACCTCATCGACAGGACAGATGCTATGACTGCTTTAGGAAATGAGGCTCATAGTATAAGAGATGCCCTCAGCGTGTTAGAAGAAGCCTCTCAATCCCTTGCGGCCAATATGCTTAAAGCAGAAGCCGAGTTACATAATGTCATTGAAAGACTGTTTCAGCATGATCAAGAGTTCAGAGAGGAGATTGGTAAGTATCTCAGATTGAAGAAAGAACTTGAAGGTGTGCAGAGAGAGAGAGAAGCTTACTATAAAACGATGTAGTTTCAAGCTGAGGAGCTCGAACGATGCGAGAAGCAGTTAGGCATTCAAGCAGACCGGTTGTCGAGAATTGATATAGAGATCACCAATATCAAGCAGGAAAGAGATGTTTCACTAGCCAATGAATTTTATCTGCAATAGTCATTTTTGCAAACGCAGGTAGAACTGCTGATGAGTCAAGTCATTGCTGTTAGTTCGGTTCGGACTGATGCACAACTTGTCGAGCTGGACATTTTGAAGACTATGCTGGATTCCTTAAAGGAAAAGATCAAAAGAACTTTTAAACTGGCTAGATCTCTATGTATAAGGCATTATTGATGAGCCTTAGTTGTATTCTTCCTTTTTGGGTTCGATTCCACCATGCCTGCCAGTGTTAGGCCGCCGGATGGGAATATGTAATTTTATTTTTTCATGCTCGCATGCACTGAAAAGGTGTAGCGAACCCATGTAACTCTTTATTCGTTAATGAAAAAGCAAGTACAGCATTCGGTGAGAGACAGAGGTTCGCCAAACTGTTTGTCTGGGCGATTACGCTGAGAAACTGTGTTGTAGAGTTACAGAAATCTTGAGTATTGGTATTCTCTTTGTTGCGTTACAGTAGTTAATCATTAACACACTATTGCTCCGGTAAATATTAATAATTCTGTGCGAAGTCGTGGTTGTTAATTCACGTGATAAGCATACTCAACAGTGATAATCTTTGAATTGAAAGGCAGTTAATTTCTTTAGTTACATGTTGAATTGGGAAAATTAAATAAAGGGCCTCTACACTGTCAGACCCCTATCCATCCCCAAGAACCCAAAAAGAGATTAAAAGTAGCTTACGACAATGCTTTTAACAGTGCTCTGACTGCCAGTGAAGATGGCGGTGGTAGAAGACTGACCAACACCCAAATCATCCATAAGGCATCTGAGCCACACACACTCAATAGTCGTTGTGAAAACTGCCCTATACTCAGCCTCACAATTGGAAGTGGCCATAGTAGGCTGCTTCTTGCTCAACCAAGATATACATGAGCTACCAAGCATGAAGCAAAAGCCACTAGTGGACACACGAGTGTCATAGTAACCATCCCAATCAGATTTAAAAAAAGCATGCAAATCTGGCGGTAGTGATACCCCCTTGGGATAAAACAACCCAAGTAGCCGAGTACCACTCAAATAGCAAAAGATGTGCTTAACTGCCTGCCAATGCTTGACTCCTGGGCAATGCATAAACCTGCTCATCTATGAGAAAACAAACTAAATATCTGGCCAAGTAATGCGTAAGTAAATCAAGCATCCAACAACTTGCTGATAGAGAAGAGCATCAAATGCATCTCCAACATCATGAAGACTCAATCGTAAAACCTATCTCCATAGGAGTGGCAATAGGCTTACAATCTTCAAGGCTAAAAGACTACAATAATGTGTCAATATATTTAGTTTGACAGAAGGCATTCCACCATCAACTTGCATAAACGGAATGCCCAAATAGTGATGCAAATGCCCCAAATCAGACATCTCAAATGAAGCATGAAAATCAGCCTTAAAATCAGCAATATGCTTCTCAATATGTCCAGTGAACAGCATGTCGTCAACACAGACAACAATGATCAGAAGCACATCATTAGCACGCTTAAACATATAAGGTGATTTCAGTTGGACTGTTCTCAAAACCATGTGCAATTAGATAGGGATGTATCTTCTCATATCAAGCATGTGGTGCTTGTGTTAAACCATATAATGCCTTCTTTAACCTGCACACCTAGTTCTCATGCCCTTTTTACACAAAGCCACGACACTGAAAAACATACACTTCTTCATGCAAGTCACTATTAAGAAATGCTAATTTAATGTCCAACTGATGTACATTCCAACCACGATGAGCTACAAGTGCACAGATGCTATGAACTGCAGTCATTTGGCAAGTAGGTGCAAAGGTCTCATTAAAATCAATGCCTCTTTCATGCGCATAACGCTTTGCAACAAGTCTAGACTTATACCTATCAACTGTACCATCAGGCTTATGCTTCAGCTTGTATACCCACTTAGTCCTAATGGCCTTCTTGTCAGGAGGCAAGTCACATGAATACCAAGTACCATTCTTCATTATAGCATCATATTCAGATTGCATAGTAGCCATCCAATTTTCTAAATTTTGTGCTTCATCAAACGAAACAGGCTCATTCTCATCATAGAGACTAGATGCAGCCATAGCATAGAAATCTGATGCAAAAGAGGCACTATGAGAGCCTGAAGAAGTATGATATGATAGAGGTGCATCTAATTTGCTGTCATGCAAAGTCAGCAATAGCCATTTCGACATAGTTTTTGTTTGCTCAATATTAGCTCTCTCATCAACTAGTACATCATGTAAATCTACATCAGAAATGGAATGATCTACATCATCACATGAAACCTGCAAAGGCTAAGAAGTTGCCTCATTGGGACCAGCACTAGACTGTCCACCTGTAAAAAGAGGCAGCAAAGTATCATTCATGTCTTTGGAGCCAACAGATGTCTCCTTAGTACATGAAAGCAATGGCTGAATAACATCTTCCACAAAGACAACATCACGGCTACTCCGAATGCGTTTAATCTATGGATGATACACAGGATAGCCTTTACTTTCAGACCTGTACCCAACAAAAATACATTTTAGTGCTTTATCATCTAATTTTTTGCAGTGTTGTTAAGGCACTAATGCATATGTCAAACAACCAAAAACACACAGATGAGCAACAGATGGCTTGTGATCATGCCAAGCCTCATATGGAGTGATATGTTGGAGCAAGACAATCAACAATTGGTGATTATATGAAGCTTATAAATGAAGATATGAAGGAAAGATTGAAGTCTAACTTCATGAAGTGAAGTGAAGGTTCAAGAAGAAAAGGTCTATAACCATATGTAAATTAGTTTTGTAAATACTTCAAAATACTTGAAGTAATGACAAATCAATACTCACATGTATATATATATATATATATATATATATATATATATATATATATATATATATATATATATATATATATATATATATATATATATGTGTGGTCGTATTAGAAGAGTGAGATGAAATATAGATGAGATAGAGAAGAATAGATTATGAGTATTGTGTGTATCATCTATCAGATGTATGATGAGTTGAATAGAATGTTCAGAGAATTGCGTGTCGATCTTTTCTCCATTTCTCCTTTTGTGTTTGATTATATCAGAAATCCTTTTGTAGACATCTAACTCCATAGTTAATCTATCTATGGTTAAAGTTTAAGAGTCCATTTGCAAACAAGCTGAGAGAATTTTGTGTAGGAACATCTATATGTGAGAAAGTGTTGAGTGTCTTTTGAAATGGGTGCAATCTCGATGATCAAATAATTGATCACTTCTTAGTGCACTGTGTAAAGTTTTATGCAAATGAGGAGTCAAAATCTAAGTTGGAAGGTAAGCCATCTATTTCTAAAAGCATTTGCTTAAACGGGTTCTAGTTTGGGAGAACTATGTGTTAGAAGTTACAGGTGTCAAAGTCGACTCTACAAGAAGAGAGTTTCAGATATAGGTAGATTGTTTGGATCATTTCTCATAATCTACTTAAGCTTTTGAAGTGTTGTAACTTGGAAGAGGTGTGCAAACTTTATACAGAACATTCTACAAAGTTTCATTAGAAAATTTACACAATTGATTAGTTAATCAATGAGTAATGTGCAACAGACTTTCCTGTGAAGTGACTTTCTTCACAGTTATCGAAAGTCTTGATAGTTTGGTACTTGTCTTTCAAAATTGGTTGACGTCTAAAGTTATTCTTGATATAGAGGTGGTCTAACATCAAGGATACGTTGTTCTTTTGGAGATTATCACTCTCCATGAGTGGTATCAGAGCAGGATTTATCAGATTTGAGGAAAAGGAAGACCCTTCTGCAGAAATACAAATTTCAAACCTTGAAGATCCAAAAGGATAAAGTGTGAAAGAAACACTAAAGGGAGACACAAAAAAGCAATCATAAGGACAAGAAGGAGTAAACTTTGGAGCTAAGGTACATTCATTCCTTATAAGATTAAAGATTTGATAGTATAGGTGAAGAAAGGATGGGAGACAGCCTCCAAATTGAGAAGTTGGATAGAGAGAATTATCCAGCTTGGTCTATGCGAATGGAAGCTCATCTTATGAGCAAAGATCTGATGGGATACATCACAGGAGAGGAAGAAAAGCCAGAGTTCAAAGATCCTAGTGTTCCAACTAGGGAGGAGCTTGTAGATTTAAAGATTTGGATGAAGAAAGATGTGCAGTGCAAGGAGCCCAATATACATGGCAGTGAATGATTATTTTCTTCCTCATATCAGAGGACTTGAAAGTGCAAGTGACATATGGAATGCTTTGGAAGAGCATTTTCAGAATACAACCAAATCAAGGAAAGCTTCATTATGGGCATAGTTTACTATATTCAAGAAGAAGAAGACTTCACAATCAATATCTGATTATGTGACAAAGATGAAAGACATTGCTAATTCTTTAGGTGCAGCTGATGAAGATATTGAAGAAGGTAAGTTGGTAAGACAAATTCTTACAGGGCTAAGAGGAGATGAGAAGTGGAAGCCTTTTATATTTTCTACAAAACTTTCATTAGATCATTTCACTCCTTATTTGAATCAATTGTTAGGACATATGCTAAGTTTTGAGAATGATATCAAAGGAGATGTTGATAAGAGTGCAGGTCATGCAATGTATTCTAAAGACAAGAAGAAAGCTAGCAAAGGAAAGCAACAATGAGTTGAAGATGAAGGTACTCCAAGTCAAGCAAACTTCCTGAGGGGAAGAGGAAGTGGTAGAAGAAGAGGAAGAGGCAAAATTAACAAAGATAATGTTAGAGCTTGTTGGATATGTGGTAAGACCAATCATCTATCTCATGATTGTTGGCCCAATAATCAAAGCAATGGTAATTTTAATCAAAACTTCAATTATGCATCAGATATGGCAGATATGAGAGAGGAAACTTCAGAGGTAGAGGTGGTAGGAATTCTTTTGGAAGAAGTGGAGGAAGAAACTTCCAAAATCAATCCTATAATAACACCTACTACAATTATGCATCAGATCAGAAAGAAGGTTCAACTCTTAGTATGAATGCAGCATGTGAAGCCTCAAATGAAGACATGAGAGTATTTTATATTGACTCAAGATGTAGCAATCATCTGAGTGGAAACATTGCTTTGATGACTGATCTAGATCATAAGGCAATCAATCACACAATTCAAATAGGTGACAATACAAAGCACAAAGTGAAGTCAATTGTTTCATTTAAAGCCAAAGATGGAAGTACTCTCTTGAGTAAGGTTTTGTATGTTCCTACAATTCCAAAGAATTCGATTAGTTTAGGACAAATTGTGGAAAAAGGATATGAGGTAAGGTTCACTAATGATGGAGTTTATGTTGAAGACCCTAGTCAAGGGTATAAACAAATTGTTACAGGAAAGAAGGAAGGGTCTTCACATTAAAGATACAAGGTAATATTGGACATGCTATGTTCAAATATGGAGAGCAAAAGGTGTCTAAATTGGATCTTTTGCATAAAAGACTTGGACACTTTAATGAAAGAGGTATCAAAGAAATGATTAATAATGGTTCAGTACTTGGATTACCTAATGTTGTAGGTCAACACATGACATACAGATGTGAAGCATGTCAGTTAGGTAAGGCTCATAAGCAATCATATAATAAGCATGGTTTTATGTATTCAAAAGACTTGAATTGGTACATACATATGTGTGGGGTCCTTCAAAGGACTTTAGTATAAATGGTTTAAGATATTATGTCATATATGTTGATGATGCTACCAGGTGGATCACAATTTATGTGATCAAAGACAAGTCAGAACTGTTTAATACATTCAAACACTATCATGCATATGCAGAAAGAATTACAAGACAAAAATTGAAGAGGTTAAGATCAGATGGAGGGGGAGAGTATTTCTCAAATGAATTCAGTGATTATTTGTGGAATTCAAGTATAAAGACAGAGTTTACTTGCAGGTACTCTTCTCAACAAAATGGGGTGGCAGAGAGAAGAAATAGAACTCTTGTTGAGTTTGCAAGATCAATGATGAAGGAGAAATTGTCCTAATTATTTGTGGGCTGAGGCTGTAAACAGAGCCACATATCTGGTCAATAGGTTACCATGTAAAGCTTTGCAGGGTATGACACCATATGAAGCTTGGTGGGGTAAGAGAACTACATTGGATCATTGTAAAATATTTGGATGTTTGGCATATGCATATGTGCCATCTCAATTGAGGCATAAATTGGAACCTAAAGTAGAGAAGTATGTGTTCATTGGCTATGATGACAAGGAGATGTGTTATAGGTTGTGGAGTCCATCCACAAAGCAATTCCTTATGTCCAAGGATGTTACATTTGATGAGCAAGGTACTTGGTATGTAGGTACATTTAATGTTCATGCAGGTGATGAAGATATTTTAAATCAGAAGAAAGGTAAATCAAGGGTTCAAATATGTGATGAAGAAGAGAGTAATGAAGGACAAGTTGAAGTAGAAGAAAGGCCAAGGTTTGATCCAGAATATGATGAACCTTCAATAAGTGGAGAATGCAGAAGGTCATCTAGGCACAAATGGCAACCTACAAGGTATAGCTATGATACTTCATTCTTGACTACTAAATATTATGCTTATATGTTAAAAGCAGATGAAGATCCATCCACATATGATGAAGCCAAAGGAAAGAAGAATTGGGAAAAAGCTATGCAGGAAGAATATGATGCATTGATGGGAAATGAGACATGGGATTTGGTTCCTAAACCAAATATTCAGAAGATCATTGGATGTAAATAGGTTTACAAAACAAAAAGGTTTGCAGATGGAAGTGTTTCTAGGTACAAAGCCAGGCTTGTTGTAAAGGGATATGCACAAATATATGGTGTGAACTATGATGAAACTTATAGTCCTGTTGCAAAGATGATAACCATAAGGACTCTCATAGCAATTGCTACTTGCAAGGTTGGAAATTATCTCAATTAGATGTGAAGAATGCATTTTTGAATGGTTATATTTAAGATGAAGTCTACATGGAGCAACCAGATGGTTTCAAAGATCAAGTGTATCCAAATCATGTGTAAGCTCTAGAGAGCTTTGTATGTTTTAAAGCAAGCCCCAGGGGCATGGAATTATAGGCTTGTAAAGTTCTTGAAGGAACTTGGATTTCAAGCATCAAAGGCAGATAGTAGCTTGCTAGTCAAAGCAAGTGAGGATGGATTTATTTATGTTTGTATTTATGTTGATGACATAATACTTACAGGAACATATGACAAAGGTATACACATGATTAAGAAGCAGATGGAGAAAGAATTCAAAATCAATGATTTGGGAAATTTGTCATTCTTTTTGGGAATGGAGATTTCATATACTCAACATGGAGTATATGTAACTCAAGAAAGGTATCTGAAAAATTTGCTAACCAAATTTAAAATGGAAGATTGCAGGATAGCACCAACTCCAATGGAGGTGAATCATAGATTGAGTAGATATGGAGGAGAAGAATTCAAAGATATGAAGCTTTATCAGAGTTTGGTGGGTAGCTTGATTTATGCTACATTAACAAGGCGTGACTTATCATATGCAGTTGGAGTTCTATCTCAATTCATGCATTGTCCTAGAAAGGAACATTGGATTGCAGGACAAAGAGTACTTAGGTACATCAAGGGCACACTTAAAGAAGATTTGTACTGTGGATTTACTTCAGATACAAGAGTCAAAATATATAGTGATGCAGATTGGGTAGGTAATTTCTGATGATAGAAGATCAACACATGGATATTTGTGTTATGTGGGAGATAAGCTAATTTCATGGTGCTCTAAGAAGCAACATACAGTTGCTTTATCATCTACAGAAGAAAAATACAAAGGCATGGTAGAAGCTGCAAAGGAAGTAATATGGTTAAAGACTCTTATGAAGAGTTTTGATATTATTGAGAGTACTCCTATCATTTGTGGAGACAATATGAGTTCTTTATATTTGGCAGCAAATCCTGTATTTCATGATAGAACTAGAATTATTGAGATGCAATATCATTTTTTGAGAGAGAAGGTTGTTGATAAAGAAATAGAAGCTATACATACTCCTAGAAAAGATCAACTTGTAGATATGATGACAAAGAGCTTGGATGGACCAAAGTTGCAGAGGTTTAAAGATATGGCACGAATAAAGAAGATGAAGGTAATCACAATTGATGATTGAGGGGGAGCTGTTGGAGCACGATAATCAACAATTGGTGATTATATGAAGCTTAGAAATGAAGATATGAAGGAAAGATTGAAGTCTAACTTCATGAAGTGAAGTGAAGGTTAACGAAGAAAAGGTCTATAACCATATGTACATTAGTTTTGTAAATACTTCAAAATACTTGAAGTAATGATGAATCAATACTCATATGTATATGTATATACGTCTATATGGTCGTATTAGCAGAGTGAGATGAAATATAGATGAGATAGAGAAGAATAGATTATGAGTATTGTGTGTATCATCTATCAGATGTATGATGAGTTGAATAGAAAGAATGTTCAGAGAATTGCATGTCAATATTTTCTCCATTTCTCCTTCTATGTTTGATAATATCAGAAATCTTTTTGTAGATATCTAACTCCATGGTTAATCTATCTATGGTTAAAGTTTAAGAGTCTAATTGCAAAGAGGCTAAAAGAATTTTGTGTAGGAACATCTATATGTGAGAAAGTGTTCAGTGTCTTCTAAAACAGGCGCAATCTCGATGATCAAAGAATTGATCAGTTCTCAGTGCACAGTGTAAATTTTTACACAAATGAGGAGTCAAAATCTAAGTTGGAAGGTAAGCCATCTATGGCTAAAAGCATTTGCTTAAACGGGTTCTAATTTGGGAGAACTATGTATTAGAAGTTACAGGTGTCAAAGTCGACTCTACAAGAAGATAGTTTCAGATATAGGTAGCTTTTTTGGATCATTTCTCATAACCTACTTATGCTTTTGAAGTGTTTTAACTTGGAGGAGGTGCGTAAACTTTAGACGACACATTCTACAAAGTTTCATCAGAAAATTTACACAATTGATTAGTTAATCAGTGATTAATGTGCAATAGACATTCCTGTGAAGTGACTTTCTTCACAATCAGCTAAAGTCTTGACAATTTGGTACTTGTCTTTCAAAATTGGTTGAAGTTTAAAGTTATTCTTGATATAGAGGTGGTCTAACATCAAGGATAGCTTGTTCTTTTGGAGATTAACACTCTCCATCAGTGGTATCGAAGCAAGATTTATCAGATTTGAGGAAAAGGAAGACCCTAATTGCTGCAGAAATACAAATTTCAAACCTTGAAGATTCAAAAGGATAAAGTGTGAAAGAAACACTGAAGGGAGACACACAAAAGCAATCATAAGGATCAAAAGCAGTAAACTTCGAAGCTAAGGTACATTCATTCCTTATAAGGTTAAAGATTTGATAGTACCGGTGAAGAAAGGATGGGAGAAAGCCTCCAAATTGAGAAGTTGGATAGAGAGAATTATCCAGCTTGGTCTATGAGAATGGAAGCTCATCTTATGAGCAAAGATCTGATGGGATACATCACAGGAGAGGAAGAAAAGCCAGAGTTCAAAGATCCTAGTGTTCCAACTATGGAGGAGCTTGCAGATTTAAAGATTTGGATGAAGAAGGATGCTCAAGCAAGGAGCATAATATACATGGCCATGAATGATTATTTGCTTCCTCATATCAGAGGACTTGAAAGTGCAAGTGACATATGGAGTGCTTTGGAAGAGCATTTTTAGAATACAATGAAATCAAGGAAAGCTTCATTATGGGCAGAGTTTACTACATTCAAGAAGAAGACTTCACAATCAATATCTGATTATGTGACAAAGATGAAAGACATTGCTGATTCTTTAGGTGTAGTTGATGAAGATATTGAAGAAGAAAAGTTGGTAAGACAAATTCTCACAGGGCTAAGAGGAGATGAGAAGTGGAAGCCTTTTATATTGTCTACAGAACTTTCATTAAATCATTTCACTCCTGATTTGAATCAATTGTTAGGACATATGCTAACTTTAGAGAATGATATCAAAGGAGATATTGATAAGAGTGCAGGTCATGCAATGTATTCTAAAGACAAGAAGAAAGCTAGCAAAGGAAAGCAACAATCAGTTGAAGATGAAGGTATTGCAGGTCAAGCAAACTTCCTGAGGGGAAGAGGAAGTGGCAGAAGTAGAGGAAGAGGCAGAAATAACAAAGATAATGTTAGAGCTTGTTGGATATGTGGTAAGACCAATCATCTATCTCATGATTGTTGGCATAATAATAAAAGCAATGGTAATTTTAATCAGAACGTTAATCAAAGAGGAAGAGGTGTAGATATCAGAGAGGAAACTTCAGAGGAAGAGGTGGTAGGAATTCTTTTGGAAGAAGTGGAGGAAGAAACTTCCAAAATCAATCCTATAATAACACCTACTACAATTATGCATCAGATTAGAAAGAAGATTCAACTCTTATTATGAACGCAACATGTGAAGCCTTACATGAAGACATGAGAGTATTTTATATTGACTTAGGATGTAGCAATCATCTGAGTGGAAACATTGCTTTGATGACTGATCTAGATCATAAGGCAGTCAATCACATAGTTCAAACAAGTGACAATACAAAGTAGAAAGTGAAGTCAATTGGTTTAGTTAAAGCAAAAGATGGAAGTGCTCTCTTGAGTAAGGTTTTTTATGCTCCTACAATTCCAAAGAATTTGATTAGTGTAGGACAAATTGTGGAAAAAGGATATGAGGTAAGGTTCACTAATGATGGAGTTTATGTTGAAGACCCTAGTCAAGGGTATAAACAAATTGTTACAGGAAAGAAGGAAGGAAGGCTCTTCACATTAAAGATACAAGGTAATATTGGACATGCTATGTTCACATATGGAGAGCAAAAGGTGTCTGAATTGGATCTTTGGCATAAAAGACTTGGACACTTTAATGAAAGAGGTATCAAAGAAATGATTAATAATGGTTCAGTACCTGGATTACCTAATGTTTTGGGTCAACACATGACATACAGATATGAAGGATGTCAGTTAGGCAAGGCTCATAAGCAATCATATAATAAGCATGGCATAGCAAACTAGCAAAATTCTGATCAACAAACTATGCATGCCAAAGCTTTGCATCTAACATAGCCTAAGAATCATGTACTACATATGATGAATGATTTAGAGATCTTTCATAGTCTATGAGCTTATACAGCCCACGACATAAAATGCCAAAAGCAATAATCACATCGCCATTTGAAAGATCATGAACCGTACACTTGTCATCAAAAAATTTCATAACCAAGCCAATCTTGGCTAATGTAGAAACTGATAACAGGTTTTTCTTGATCCCTGGCACAATAAAGCATCTGACAAAGTGAAAGAACTACCATCAACAGTAGTCAAAATGATCTTACCAACTCCCATAATAGGATAAGAGGAGTTGTTGGTGCATGTAATAGTATTCCCTATAGGGGTAGGCTCGAGTGAAGAGAAGAAACTACGCTGCAAGGTAATATGTTTGGTCACCCCACTGTCAAAATACCAAACATCTGAGTCTACTGCAGAGATGCACTGCTCATGAGAAGATGGGTCAAAACTGCAGACAATAGTAAACGCCCATTCTTCTTTCTGCACAAGATTAGCAGACTCTGTTTTTGGTGTAGAGGCCTCTGCAGCAACCATTCTAGCCTCTTTCTTCTTTGCTTCTTTAGCAGGTAGTTTTGGAGAGTTCTTTATGATATGATCATTTCCTTTATAGTACTTGTGAAACAATTTCTGCTTTTCTGATTTCTCCTCACCTTTATCTTCCTTCTTCAAATGTGCAACATTTGTAGATTTCTGCTTACTAGTTGAATAGATCCATTTTCCTTTGCCCTTTTGACCATTCAAGAAAGCTTGATCTACAACACGCATAATGGACCTGTTCTGCTTAGACTGATTTTCCTGCAAGAGAACAGAGACTAACTCCTCAAATGACAAGGCATTTGGATTGGCTTTCATCATTAACCGAAGAGTAGAAGCAAAACTCTGATATAAATCAGAAAGACCACTCAAAACGGTCTGCATAAGTGAGCTATCTGGTATAACCTCATCAGCAGAAATCAATTGTTCCTTCAAGTCTTTGATCTTTGTTAGAAAATTGTCCATAGAATCACCTTCATTCATGTTCTCACTCTCCAACTATTTTCAGAATTAAGAAACACAAGCCTCATTCCTAGCTTTGTACAATGTGGTAAGTGTATCCCAAGCATCTTTAGCTATTCCGTAAGAGTGAATATGAAGAATAATGACATGTTTGACAAAAAAAATCTATCAATGCATGTGCATGGGCAACTCTGCCATCCCACCAAATTTGCTCTACAGTAGGTGCAACAGAAACTATAGCACGAATAGGAATATGCAAAATATCATCATCTTCGACACCTTCTGCCTCAGCTTCTCTACGGGTGTGATAGGACGTTTTTCAACATCCTACACAATGTTCCATAGTCCTTTTGCAACCAATACATGTTGCATCATATAAGCCCATAATAGGTAGTTGGTACCATCCAACTTATCCTCAACAGCCAACATACGGAATACATCACTGCTTTCAACCATGACCGGTGACTAAAATATCTTGATGCACAAAATTGAATGTATCTCAAAAAGTTGAACAAACCTACCCAGACAAATTTCGCTAGACTTGTAACAAACTTCGAGACACTTATAGTGGCGAACAAAAACTCGTATATACCTTTGGCACAAAAAAACAAAATAGCCTACACATGCACTGCGATAGTGCATTCAGAGGCCGAAACAAGTTAAGATCGCGATTTTGGCACCACATAACAAAGCTGTTTTGATCTCAAAAACATGCTGAGTATGCTCAACAAAATTCGTGTGATCCTGAGACTCTAACCGGAGGAATGTCGATGACACTCTAGATGAAGCGATGAACTCTTCTGATACCAATTGTTGGAGATAGACATCTCTGGAAGCACGTGAAGAGCACAGGGAAGGAGAAGAAGCTTGGAGCACAACACACAATACTCAATGTATTAATAGAGAATGTACAAAGATAAGTAGCCCATTAGGGCAATAGGCGTATATACAAGCCGGGGGAAAAAACGTCCTAAATAGGGAAAAAAGTGCCCCGGGAGTCCTAGTGTGTTCACACATGACTACCTAAATATATCAACATTTTTAGTGACAAGAGCTTTTGACTTCTTCTCTTTCAATTCCTTTCTTACTGATGCTTTAGGTACCTATCTCGGCTGCGACTTTATAGGAATCTCTCTATTACTTAATTCTAAGCATCCACTCATGCTTTCTAGATTTGTACCAAAATCCCTTTAAGGATAGGCAAACATTATGTTACCTTCCACATACTTAGGTATCATCTTCGTGGTTTGCAGAATACACTCTTGGAATTTCTTCACTCTGTTCAGACTTCGAACAACTTACTCTTTTCACAATTTTCCATTGGATAAATAAAACCTCAGTGAATAATTTCCAAAAGGAATTTTATTGCAAATACTTGGGCAAACGTCATAGTAGTTCCAATCGCAAGTTCTTGGACAATCATGGCCAAGCTTGATCAAGTATGGTTGACCTTGCAACTAGAATAAAGACGTAGTCTTTATCTTTAAGATCTCCTGATCTTTCAAAAGCTTCTTTGCTTACCCACGGGATTGTTTTAGAGATCTTTCCATTCAGCTTAAGTCCAAGCATACACTGATGCCTCTTAGATTCAAAAGCTAAGAGTCTTTGATATACATTTAGCTTATATCAATATTTGGACTTAAGTACCAATATTGGTGGTTTGGGAATTGCGGGGAACCACCTACTATTAAACTTACTTGAACGATTCCAGTCTCACATCTAGGGAGATATTTTACTTTCAAGAATTTTAGACTCCTTCCAAGGAATCAAGTAATAGTACACCAATGATTCATCTTTGAATGTTTTTCTTTCGAGTCCAATGATTCATCTTGGAATCTATTTTTTTTATTGGAATGATTTTTTAAAAAGAAATCTTGGCTTTTGGACAAACAATAAAGCTTCAAATCTTGGTCTTATCCAAAAGATATTCCTTTTTAACCAATAAAATAGATAACCAGACTATTTTCTTAATTGACTTATCTTTAAGAAGTAGCTTAATTCCCAAAGATTACTTTGATGTATCTTTTAGGAAAATATCTTGATTCCCAAAGATTACTTTGGCTTGGGTTTCTTCTTTAGGCTCTAACTAGCTTAAACAAAACCAAGCATACTTTTCTCATGCTTAAGCACACTTTTCTCATGCTCAAAAAAGTGCTTAATAAAGTTTCCATGCTTTTTGAAAACTTTGCATCTTCACTAGAGATGTAGTCATGGAACCTAACATCCAATTATTGAACACTAAAGTTCAAATGATGCTAAAGTTTATTTAATTCTTTGATTTTCATCTCGTCAGGATGAAATCAAAGAAAAAACTTCAAAAGTTCCATGACTTTTTTTAAATTGGGAACATATTAACTATCCTTTGAACTTGAAAGTTCAACTGATTTAAGTTCCATTTAATTTTATTTGATGCTTATCACATCTTGGGCAAGAATTACATAAAATTCTAAAGGAAACTTTATCAACCTACTTGTATGCATGGTTTCTTCAATCCAAGCTCATGGCTACATCTAGGCTTGTTGTTAAGATTCTCTACGTTTTCTCCTAAACTTAGAGTCATCATGGAAATTTTCAAGTAGCCCTATTTTCTTGCCATTCCAATGAGCAAGAAAATTGAACCATTGACTTTTGAAGAACCTACTTTCCCTAATCAAGACTCGTAATTTGTGATACCTAACTATCATGTTTGGGAAAAACAAACTAACTACTTGAGTTGCACGGCAACTAGGAGCATTGCAACTACCTAGTTTGCTATTTTTCCTTACTATCTAAGTCGAGTTAGAAAAAAAGAGGTAATGAAAGTATACGTATTCAACTACTTAACAGAAAATCATGCATATGCACATGCTTATTCTTGTATGCAAATGCACATGAGTGCATGCATGTGTTGGCATTCTCCTTTCATGCACCAAACTTAAATCAAGAAATTCTTGAGCTTGAAAATGTGTGTTCCCAATCATCCATGCACAAACATTCTACTTTCTAGCTTTTAAAAAAGATTCAATCGTTCATCTGCATAAACTTGATCATTAACTATCTTTTTCAAGCAAGATGAATATGTGTTTTGTGCATAAAAACATTCTTTAAAAGGGAGAAATGCACCAACATTCTTTCGTAGATGCATGGCTATGCGTGATAGGTGTTTCCATACTTTGATGCTCTCCTCTTTTTCTTTCATTAAATTGCATACAATGCTTTCAAAATTGAAGATTTGTTCCTACTTCAATCATAATAGCACTGCATTCTATATGAAAGCATAGAGCAAAGCACGTATTTGAAATGAAAGCATCAACTTAGAAAATACTTATCTCCCAATTAAGCTATGTCCTTCCAATGATCCTTAGGAAGATCCAGTCTCCTTCCTTTGGTCATCAAGAAAACTCTTCCCATGCTCGTAACTACCTTGGGACCTCTTTCTTTCAGAATAGGAGGTTGACGTATTGAATCTTGATAGTATGCTATCTAGAATGGGTTGAGCTATGCATACTGCCTTTGACCAATGAGATACTTCAAATTCTCGTAAACATTCCCGAGCTCTATTGTTAAGCTTTCATGTAACGTCATCGTGGATAGAACAACATTCCGAAAAATAAAATGTAGAGGTGGTAGGTTCCATTCTCGTGCTCGACTTTTACAGAAGCTATAAATGTAGTATTTTGTTTTCGAGGCGAAAAATTGCATAATAGATTAAAATGAACAACTATCCCCAGATATATCAAGATGTTGTCTTCCATAGCGTAACTCAATTAGAATTGTATGTCACGGGTTCAATTCCTGTGAACACTACCTTTGAAAAACCAAAAACATATTTTTTTTGTGCCCAACAGGAAAACTTTGCATGAAGATTGACCTCTGGAGATTTAAATCGTTAACAAATTTTCGGCCTTGTGGTTGAGGAACAACGCTCTTTGTCAAGAGGTTGTGAGATCAAGTACGATCAGTGCTAGGTTAGCTTTATCTTGACTAAGTGTATTCTTTTGCTATCATCTACAATTTGGCGACACCCGTAGCCAAAAAAACAACATATTGAAATAATAAACAAGAAACTTGGTTGTCCTTCACTGTAGGCTTTTGTGGTTGAAGCAACCTACTATCAATCAGTGGTCATGGATTCTAATCCTGGCAATGTGATCGCATGTGTATAGCTCTCTTCTTTTGCAAATGGTGGAGAAGCTATAGAGTTTAAATGAAGATTTAATCTAACCCATTGAAACCATCACTACCATAGCTTTAGTGGATATGAGGAAGTATCACCAAAGATGACCTCGAGGTTCAAATCCTATATGTAACCCTCTAAAGAGTTTCTTCATTTTTGCTTGTGTTGGAAGCTTCTGCAACACTAAATTAAGAGATAATTAAAGTTGTAGAAATGTCCTATCACATGTGCACCTCGGTGTGATGGATAGGGGAGAGCCCTTTGAAGTAAAGGTTACGATTTTGAGACCCGGTTGTTACCTCTTAAGAACAGAGCACCTTTTGCCTCTCCTTCCAGCTATAGACATCACAGAAATGAACATTTAAACAAAAAATATTTACACGGATATCTTTACAGGGAAACAAACTCGACTTCTTGGATAGACGATGCGAGGTGGATTGTAGAGGTCTTTGGTTCAAATCCCTACTATGTTACAGGAGATGGGAGTTGCAATTATAAGCCATTGTTTTGCCATATTGCATGACTCCGAGAAGGAAAAGCAAAAGCCTTCGAGTTCTTCTACAAAGGTGAAGATGATGAAGCCATTGCAAGGTGTGCATGGAAGCTTTGGCTGTGATACCAATGCAAGATTATGACTACCACATGCTAGAGAGATAACTCTCGTCCCAACCTTATGCCTGTATATATAGCTCTCTACAGGGGACTGCCTTCTTGGTTAGGTGGATTCTAAATATCCAAGTGTCAAACATGTAACTACATGTGTGCCAAGTGTCCCTATTAACCAAATTTAGCTCAAGTGGATGCTTCTAGAAGGTTCTAGAGTTCTTTGGGAAAAACACTCTCCCCATTTACCACATGAGGTTTGAACCCAAGACCTCCACATTCACATCCTTGAGTCTTAACCGCTAGGCTAAGTGGATCACTTGGTTACAAGAGTAAATGATGTTCTAGTAAGTCTAGACTCAAGATCTTTGGTCATACATACAAGAGACCAAACGGTGTCCGATTTCAGATCCGTTTGAATTGGCCAAAACCTTAGATCATAGACTTAAGGTATTACAAAACTTTACACAAACTTTGGATCAATCTCCAAGATCATTGAAAAATACTTCTTTGTGTGAATTTTCTTCAACTTCAGAAAGTCTGTGTCACAAATAGACTTCAATATCTACACAACTTCAGATTTAATTATTCAAATGATGCAAAACATTTGAGGCTACCTTTGCACAACTATAATGATCATTATTTCTCCAAAAGAACTATTAAATCTTTGATTTGATCACTTAGATGAAATGTATATCAGAAACTATCTTCCTAACATGGCAACTTTGACATGGTCAACTTCATAATATTTCTATACCCATTTTGCTAAATCCTTTTAGCCATAGCTGCCTTATCTTCTAACTTAAATTTTGAAAACTCTATCATAAAAAACTTTACACTGAGAACTGAGATCAAAGTAAATCTTTGAATAGCAAAATGCATGATTCTGAAAACTTCACTTGGAGACTTCTACATATGAATGTTCCTACTTGCCATACACACAACTTGAAGAGATTTAGATCATGAAACTTTAGTCATAGCTTGCTTAACCTGTGAATTAGATGTGTACAAAAGATGTCTTGATCCTTATGATCAAGCTGAGAGAAATCTAAGATAGACTTGATACTATTTTGAGAAGAAGACTCTCTACACATCTATCACTCATAGACTTGAACTCTATTAGTTCTAATCCCTTAATATATTGACATCATTGACTTATATATGTACATTTGTACTCTTCCCATATCTATTACATGACTCTCTATCATTCTTATAAGTATTCATGGCTATATTAAAAGAATTTTCGCTCATTTTGTACATATGTGTACATACTATTTCTTCCTTGAATTTATTGACTTTCTTTTGATCTTTGAACTACTTCAATCAGTTCATAATCACCAATTATTGATTTCTTTGCAGCAACAAGATTATCTCCAATGTAGCATACGTATCCATGAGTAGATCTTCTATCATATGTATTGCCTTCCCAATTTGCATCACTAAACTCTTTGATTCTAGTGTCAGAAATGAAACCATAGTACAAACCTTCATTAGAAGTTCCTTTGATGTATCTTATCACTCTTTGTGTTGAAATTCAATGAGTTTTCTTTGTACAATGCATAAATTGAGAGAAAACACCAACAACATATGAAAGATCAAATCTAGTCTTGTCAAGGTAGCATACATCAGATCACCTACAAAACTTTGATACATCTTCATATCTTTTAATTCTTCCCCTCCATACTTGCTATACTTATAGGTTGTTTTCTTTCTCTTGATGTCCTTCTTATCTCTACACTTCTTGATGTCTCTACCTCATCATGCTCTGGATCAAATCTTGGTCTATCTTCATCTCCATCGTTATCATGAATTTCATCTTCATATACTTGCATCTTTGATTTTCCTTTCCTTGTCTTCATGAATTCTTCAAAATCTGCATGAATATTATTTGAACCCATATTCCATGTATTTTGGTCATCAAATGTCACATCTTTAGGAATAAGAAATTGTTTTCTATATGGACTCCACAACTTGTAACCCATTTTTTTATCATCATATCCTATGAAGACATACTTCTCTGCTTTAGGTTCTAGCTTATGTCTCAATTGACATGGAACAAAAGCATACGCCAAACATCCAAATATTTTCTAATGATCAAGAGTAGGTGTAGCTCAAGCGTAAGCACCACCTCCTTTACTTGTCAATCCATGGAGACGTGAGGACCGGTATGAAGACCATGAGCAAGTGAAGGCACAAGTGCGTGAGTGAAAGCACACTAGCATGCACACGCATACACACACACACACACACAAGGCAAGATCAAAGAGAGGAACAATGGAAGGACTTTGATTACCAAGGAAATCGCTTACAAAAGCTCTATTATCTAACAAGCTAACCCCCAGAAATGAGCTCTCTAGCTCGTTATATAGTTTCTTGACTAGTTTTGGCCCTACCCAGACCTAGTGTCCGACGTAGTTAAAAATTAAGTTCTAGGGCTTATTTGAGGGCTCAAACGAAGTATAGAAATTATGAAAATTGGTAGGATGATCCTTCTAACACTCCTCAAGCTCAAGGATGCCTTGTCTTGAAAACAATGGAGCTAGAAAAATATGAAGTGGTATTTACAATGGCTTTTGGTGATGAAAATCACCATTTTTATAGGGATTTCTTGTGAAAATTTGACATGTACTTCTTGGAGTTGCTACTTGCTCCTTCTTCTTGAGTGTCCACTTCTTTGACATGTTCTTGCACCTTGTTCCTGACCTTGAGTGCTAACGCTCCCCCCCTCTCAAGTCCGCCGTTCCTAATAGACCCTTGTTGTAGTGTTTGTTCCAAGTATTGCATTGAGAGGTAGTGTTCATTCTATATGAACAAGAGCTGTCTAGCTTCCAACTGTGGCAGGGTTGGTTCTCCAATTATTTATTTGTCACTATGATCCTTTGCAAGATGTAGTCCTTTGGTATGTGCTTCTTCCTTGGATTTGAGCATGAATGGGTCATTCTGAGCCTCCCTTGATGTCATTTAGAGCTTCCAAAGATGATGCTCATAGTAGTCATGCCAAGTATTGGTAACCGATAGTGGATGATGGGTAAATGTGTTAGTGCATGGGTTGAAGAAAGCATGTGCCTTGTGCACGGCCTTGTAATGTGGGCCTATGCATGCTTACTTGGAAAATGCATTGGAAGAAGTATGGTGAAAAAATTGGAGGTCTTGAACTAAGCGCTCAAGGGTATGCTGACGAAGAGGTTTCCAAAGCTATCATTGTTATAATGTTGCCCAAAGTAAGGATTCTTGCCATGGTGAATGGTCAATCAATGTTTATCTATTCGTGTTGTACACCCGACATTGTGAGGGATCATTGGCTAGTCTATCATTGTCGATGAATATCCGTATTGATGGTCCACTGATGGAATTCTTTGAGTTCCTGGTCCTATCTCCTCTCTTCAAAGCAACATTTGCCAAATACTGAGAATTGAATTTCTTTATATTCCTTGACAAACAGCATTGGGTAACTACATCAAGCTTAGTTTCACATATTCTCTTTAACTCACCATAAGCCAAAGTCTTCTCATCCAGTATACAAGGATTTGCAAGGTACGAGAACTACCCCTTCTAGATATCTCCTTGGATGCTAGTGTGCATACAGTGGCTAAGAATCTCTCAAATTGCGGACCTTCAAGCTCTTCCCTCTTACCAAGGTAAGGGGAAACAATAGTTTTGGATGCCATGTTCTTGACATCTACTAGATAAGACAACAATAATATCAGCTGCTAGACAAGACACACTTCTATCAAAACTGATAAATGCCCGATCATCAATAGTTCCTCCATCAACTATGCATGACTCCTTCATGTTCCATGAGCCACACCTAGGAACAAGCTCTCGCTCTCTCTTTTTCTTCTTCTTCTTTTTTCTTTTCTCTTTTTTTTTGTTCTTTTTGGAATAATGGCACAAAACAAGAAGAAAGATGTTAGAAAGAGTAAAAATAGTTGACATATGTCAATGTGCTCTTGTGCTTGGGACTCTCAAATGTGTCTATGCACGGCCGTGTAATGTGGCCCTATATTAATGCATACTTTGGAAATGCATGACCTAAAAGATGCAAAAGACAGGGTTGTGCAAGGAGCACATGGTTATCCCTGGTCGAGGCTTTCGATGTTACTTGTGGATGTTGATGTCATCTTTGAAATGATGTAAGCACTTGATTGTTGAAGGACAACTTTTCCTTCCTCTTTATGGGAATCCATTTGAGAACGGTCTTTGACTATGTAGTGATCACCTTTGGCCTATTCATCCTTGGCTGGCTTCTTACATTTTGTATCCTTTGTGGTTGGCTCTTTGGCTCCGTGAGGCCTACCGGTGCTTTTGGCTTCCATACCCATACCATAGCTTCTGGTCTTCTGGCTCTTGTGGAAGAGGTGGGTTAGTCTACTTTTGGTCTTGGTGTTTGGTTTTGACCCTTGCCTCGCCTTCGCTTCTTTGTTGAGACTTTTCTCATGTGGGAGAGCATAGGTTGTTGTGTATGTAAGAGCTTCTTGGATACCCATATTTGTAATTGTTCTGGTTGAGCTACAACTAATTTCTTAGGCATCCAAACTTGTCAGATACCTTGTGGTTGAGCTTTTCCTAGCTTTTGCATTTGTCTTCTGGCCTGTTGGCTTGCAAATAAGTTCAATTTTTTTACTGACCATCAGGCATTGCTATATCTGGTGAACAAGCCATGCAATACAGGAAGATTGGTAAGATGGTTTCTCTTACTAATGGAATACGACTTCAAGGTTGTGGTAAGGAAAGGTAGGACTCACTTGAGAGCAAAGCATCTCTCTAGGCTCACATCCGGAGAAGCCCCACAAGGAGTGTCGGATGATCTTCCCGATGCTTACTTGTTTAATTTGGAAGTAATACCTGAGTGGGCTAAGCCATTAGTGCCAGTATTGACATACGGGCCGAATCACCCAGTCATAAACACTCAAGATAGAGAGGTAATAAAAGCCCAGAAGTACCATATCATGGCAGGAAGCATGTACAAGCACACGGATCAAGGGATCTTGGCGTGTTGTGTAGAAGAGGATGAGTACGCTAAATGGTTGCAATTAGCATATGTAGGTGCATTAGAGCAACACTACTCAAAGCAACGAACCCTGCAGACACTAAGGAGACTTGGAGTGCATTGGCCTACTATGGAGGCTGATGTCCAAAAGTTGTGCAAGGAATGCCCAATCTGTGGTACTAAACCACCTGTGGAACATGCCACTCTTTATCAAGTGTCCATAGTACCAGATTGGAGTGAACCATTAGTATCCTTCCTGAGGACGAAAACATTCTCCAGACATGACTCTGGCTAGGAGAAGGAGTTTAGAACAAGAAGCCCAGGATTACTCACTCATTGGTGATAATCTATACAAGCGTGGCAAAGATGGTTACCTGAGACTATGTGTCCATGAGAGTGAATATCTTAAGATCTTGGAAACTGCTCATCAAGGTGTAGCAGAAGGACACTTTGGACTAGATCGGGTGATCAAGGCAATACTATTTGCGGGCTTCTGGTGGCCGACCCTTCACATGGATGCACATACCTATGTGAAACGGTGTGATGTCTGTCAGCGAACTCAGTATCCTATACGTAAAGATGAGATGCCACTGAAACCTATGATGGGTGGATGTGCATTCTCTAAGTGGGGAATAGACTTTGTAGGTCCTATTAATCCCCCAGCTAAGGGTTCCCATGCAGAATATATCATTGTTGCGACAGACTATCTAACAAAGTGGGTAGAGGTAAAAGCCACAACGAAGAACGATGCTCAAACAACAGCTAAGTTTTTATTTGAGAATGTGTTCACTAGATATGGGCTACCTATAGAGCTAGTTAGTGATAGAGGCACTCACTTCTTGAATGAAGTTATTGAAAATCTGCTCCAAGAATTCTTGGTAGTACATAAGAAGTCTGCCCCCTATCACCCTCAAGCAAATGGCCAGGCTGAGAGCACCAATAAAATCCTATGCAATGTGTTGACCAAATTAGTGAATAATAAACGCTCTGATTGGGACAAACAGCTACACCACGCTGTTTGGGCATACCGAGTTGCCTATAAAACGGTACTCCAAGCCACACCCTTTCAGATGGTATTCGGTCAAAATGCAGTGCTACCGTTGGATTTCTTAATACCTACATTGAAAGTAGCACAGGAGCATGAATGGACAGGTCATGAACTCTCCTCTAGGATCTTTGACCTAGAACGATAAGGAGAAACAAGACTGAGGGTGGCTGCAGGGATATATGCAGCTAAGAAACAACAGAAGGCATACTTTGATGCCCACATAAAGGATAAAGGCTTGAAGGCTGGAGACTTAGTTTTAGTCTACACATTGAAACAACATGCAAGGAAACTGGAGAAGAGAGGTTACAGACCCATGATCATTAATAGAATCTCAACAAGTGGAGCAGTGCAACTAGCCACATTAGAAGGCGATGTTCTCCCAAGCTACATAAGCGGATGCAGGGTCAAGTTGTATCAGGAACCTCTCACAGAGGAAATGCTAAGTCGATTCAATACTACTAAGAAACGCAAAGAAGAAGAAAAGCGAATTCGAGAAGAAGCCCAAGTAGAAGCCTTAGAGCGCATACGGAAAATGAAATTAAGAAGACAAGGTAGAGAGCAACCCAGGCCAGATGCCGATGCAGATCAAGGATATCACATGGCTATGTGTGAAGTTTCAGGTATTAGCTCTCATAGGATAATTGATCGACGTCCTTTTATAATCTTAGATATAGGACAAGGAAAGGGTGCAAGGACTGTAAGAGCCTTGATTGACTCAGGTGCAGCCACTAGTGCTGTTAAATTGTCTTATTGTCAAGAGTTGAACTTAACTGTTAATCCTATAGAAGCATATCTCATAGGATTGGGAGGAGTGGAAACCCCTTGCATGGGTGAGGTGGAACTTCCCCTCTATGTTCAAGACGAAGTAATGACAGTCAAGGTACTAGTGTGTCAAGATGAGGACCTCACTGAGCCTCTTGTCTTGGGTCAGGACTGGATCTATGATCATGCAGTCAACCTAAACCTAAGAAGTGGACTTCTTCAGGTATGGGTAAATCATAGTCGAATTACAGTTGAATTGGAAAATGAGGCACTCAAGGGATTAGGTAAGGCACGAACTCCTGGTCCTTCCAGGGGCGCACATGAAGTTGACAATGCTGTTCTTGTCCAAAATTGTATGATGCAGAAAGAGGATTGTCTCAACAACGGAGTCAAGGATAAGACGGTACTCCCTTCTTTTCCAAAGGCCAGAAGGATGCAGCAGCCAACGGCAGATCAAATACAGAAGAAGCAGAACACTACCTATACTAGAGGCCAAAAAAAGGAGCAAAGCAGATTGTTTTAGCCGATGAAACAAGTATGGAGGCGAAAAGGCGAACACCCTATTCCGACCGGGCCAACACCACGGCCAAAACCTCTTATTAGTAATCAACAACACGACACTAATAAGAAGTCCTTCATAAATTCTTCTGCAAAAGTGAAGTCTATTTGGGTACCCAAGAAGTCAATGAAGGCCAGCCCACAATCACGACAAATCTGGGTGCCTAAGGCTTGCTTGCGGGCTCAAATAGCTACACCAAGGCCAAACTCTGTACAACATATTTCACTCACTCGAACACCTGAGGCCCAGTCTTAGACATCACGCACGAACACGTATTCTTCCATGAGCACAAGTAGAATCACTTGTAAATGGGTCCCTAAAAAGCCCCATTTTTCAAGTAAATACCCTATCTCACTCTTCAGAGTCTCCACAAAGTCAAGATCAAAACCCATCCATTGCATTTGGCAACCTAAAACTTGTAATAAAACCCCGGACCCCAATTGTAAATCCATGTCCACCTACTAACTACTTCACTCTCACACCACATCATTCCGCTTAGCTCTTAGGTCTACCCAATTCCTAACTACACACACAAGCACCAAGCACTTACTAACCCCCTAACCTCTCCCGAACCTCATGTTAATGTTGTAACAGGGGACACAGTGTCATTTTTGTGTCCATTGCAATGTTAACATTTATTCATATATTCTCACAGAACCAGCTGCGAAGTTTTCAACATGGCTGAGGCGGCAGGAACTAGCTCTCAAACAGAAACGAGCCATCAAGTGGTGGACTTAGACAGTTTACCCGTTTTGCCTGAGACAAATGAAAAACCAAAAGAATTGCAGGCCATCAAAATCATACCTATTGCGGGCCCTCCCAGTGGCCATACCATGCCCGTCGGAAAAGCTTCCCACTGGTTTAGTGAAGTGGCAGGACCCTTGGGAGAAGGAACATACCTATGGGAATCAAAGTTGGACTTCAATGGGAAGCAAGGTAAATACCATTTCTTTACAAGAGAATTCGAGAAGTTACAAAATGCAGAAGGTCTACGTTCGATATGGGAGAAGGCAGGATTGAATGCATATTTCAGTGCACGGCTCCCAAAGCCTGACTTCATGCGATGCTACTATCTCGTCAACACCCTGACTCCAAACAAGAACCCAAAAGGTGCAAGCTCATTTGTGATTCCATCTCTGACAAAGGGAAATGAGCTCAAGAGGTTCAGGCTATCCAACAACTTGGTGAGAGAGGCCCTAGATATGCGTGGAATGCATATTCCTACAGAGAAGGAAACCTTAGTGCCGGATTACATGAAGAATCGAAGCCTCACCAAACTCAAGGACATGGTGTCCATGACGCCTAATATTGCAATACACCTTCGCATGTGCATGCAACACTTTGCTTTTCCTGCACAAGATAGATTCACCATGCCGCCCAAAAAGATTTGGTTTAGTTTGTATCTGGCAGAGACACAGAGCCTCACCATCAACTTACCCCACTGGATAATTGATCAGATACACCTAGCTCACAAACGATGGCTGCGAAAACAGGTTTTATATGGATGCTGTGCTCTGACGAGAATAATTTATAGGTGTTTGGCTTATGACATCCCTATTCAACGGGACCTAATGTGGAATCGTGTAGAGCAGTTTAGAGGCAGGACATCCACTGGACCCCCTTCTAAGAAGATGAGAGGCACTGTCCAAGTCCCATGTGCTCAACCACGTGGAGCCACCCTAACACCAGACGTCACCCCTCCACCACGAAGACTCCGACCATTCACACTCCGACTTCCAAGACGCAACACCGATAGGCCTAACTTGATATTTCCTCCAGTCCCAACATATCTTGAATTTCCCAGTGGTGCACCTTTGGAAGAACTCACGAATGAAGACTTTGAACAATTATTACAAGATGTAGAGCTGGAGGCAGAAGAGGCACAACAAGTGGAGAATGTGCAAGCGCAAGCAACACCCTCCCAAGTACCTGTCACCACAGTTGAAGTGGATGAAGAGGATAATGAAGATGAAGAACAGGAGGAAGATGAGGAGGATTATGATCAAGAGCAACATGATGAGCAACAAGAAGTGCCAGAAATTGTAGGTGCACCTGCATATACAGCTCAACTACAAAGGCTATACGACACAATCAAAGCAGTACAAGAAAGGCATCAACTCTCTCTTGTATCAGGTCAAGCTTTAATGCAAGAAATGCTATCAGATGAGGGGGTGGACCAACATTTCATTGACACCCTCAAATTAGTGTCAGAATCTTTAGGAGTTTCGGAGGCTGTCCACACTGCAGTCCGCCAGTCCGTGAGGTATGACAAACGCAGAGTTGACACATTACCACGCGTAGGTAAGACTATCAGGATACCCGTCACAGAACAAGAAGTACCCATTGAAACCACAGCTACCCCCACCACCACCATTGACCTCTCTACTGAAACCTTCGTTCAGACATCACCCATCTCGCCCCAGCATCCCCCATCACCACCTTCTCCACCCCCACCACCACCTCCCACCATGGAAGAAACGACAGTCATCACCTCTACTTCCACTTATAACCCATCCTCATTCACATCATTCTCATTTCGAGAACCCACTTCACAAGACACCCTCTTCTCTTTCGTCACCAATCCCTTGTACACTTCAACCCTTCTATCCTCCGAACCCATAACTGGCCATCCCATAATCCCAAGTGTGGTTGGAAACCCAACACCCACAGAAGGCACCCTGTGTTTCCCAGCCTATCCCCCAATACGGGTACCTCCATTCCATGAACCTCACTTCCCATCTGGCCCCTACACCTCTTTCAACCTGACCTCACCACCCCAATACCCATCCTTTGTGGAGTAGTTCTTCCGCTCTCCAATGTTTCAAAGGCACCTTTCCCCGATGTTCGCGACGACATCAATTTACACGAACACCACACTCACTTCACCTACCATACCCACCTACATGGTAGCCCCTATACACACTCTGTCTGACCCAATGGACATTTCACCCACCACAACACCTCTCCCCACAATTCCACCCTCTCCCCCTCCACTACCCCCCACCTCACCACTCACCACATCATTAGCACACACAGCATTCACTACCTCCCTCCCCAATCCCACCTCCCCTCCATTTCAAACTTTTCCCCTTGCATCTCATAATGTAAATAGCACGTTCAACACATTACTTCAGTGTGCACATCAACTACAACAAGAATACCGTCAATTGGAAGAACGCACTGTTGCCCTCCAGGCAAAATCTCAGCGTCTGCAAGCGAGAGTCAACACTCTTGAAGCTGATTACCAAACGCTCATAACCGAGCATACCACCTTACAGCAGGCTCACTCCGAATTGGAATCAAAGACATCGATAGTAGATGATCAAGCAGTCAAGGAACTAGCAACAGTGCTCCAAGCGCAAATGATATCTAATGCTACACTCAGACGCAACCTTGGGCTATTAAGGAAGCATATGGCAGCAGCCCTAGAAGAGAACAAGAGGCTTCAACAACAAAACCAAGACAACTTTGAAGCGGCTATGGAAGGAACTGCAGGAGCAACCATTAGCCCTACCAAGTATAGAGCCGTTCCATCGGAAGACATTCGCATCTTACTTGAGGAGCATGCAAATTTCTTGGAGTCATATGAAAAGTTAGAGACTGAATGTGCAGACCTAAAGAAACAGATCGCCAGTGCCCCCACAGCTCAACAGGAGCCGGTAGTCTTGCAACACTCTCCAGAAGAATTAGAGACCCTCCGAAAATAGGTGACCGAACTCCAAGCACGTCTCTTACCATATGAAAGGCCATCCTCGCCAACTGAAGAACCAGAACCTGAAACAGTGGTGGAAATCACTGTCGATGACAGCTATGAAGAGCCGTATGAGCCGATGCCAACACCCGGTGGTCGAACTACAGAGGAAGGACAAGACACTTTAGAAATTCAAGTTCCAGATTGGGTCAAAAGGGTCGAGAAAGTGGGTAAGACACATGATGATCGTGTGGCCGTGCAAATGCAATCTTTCACAAATCTGGAAGAAACTGTCCTTCGGTCTTGTTACTTTCAAAACCTATCCCACCAACGGTTAATCACAACATCAGAGTCACAATACATGCCTTATTTTGTCTTGTTACATGATTATAATGCAGAAGTCAAAAGACATACAGGGAAGGAGCCCACATTCGCCAGTCAATTTGAGCTAGGGGATTTACCGACAGATGCACGTGCTGGTTCGATCTTCTAGCCTAATTGGCGTGCACGTCTACTAACCGATTACCCAGAGATGATGAGCACCTGGGCAACCATGCCACTGTATATCAAGTATAATCCATGCTATTGCCCAGTGGTACGTCGCAGATCCTGGCAAGCATTTGCAATCAAGGTACGCAACAATAAAGAATGCTTGGCTTGGGTTAACTATCCATATTTTGCTCTGCCTCGAGGGACCCCAACCGTAGCCTACATGATATCAACAATTCGACACTGGTCTACTCGTCTAAATAATGTACCCGACATAGCTACGAAAATTTGTATGAAAATATTCGAGCTCATGACCATTGTTTTCAAAACCTTTCGGAAGGTACAAGCTCCATACATCTCTGCCCCTGGATTCTCTCAAGGTAACAAGGATTTAGTCTACGACATGAGCCAGACCCCCTCGGTCACTATAATCTTTGCCTGGCATGCACGAATAAAGTACTTACCCGCATGCTTCAAGCAGACATTTGAGGAAATGTTCTCTACGGGATTCTAGGAATATCATTCAGAAATTTTCATTCCCAGACCCACACATTTGCTACATCTCTTCGCAGTAGAACAAGCGATCCATGCAGATCAGTTACGTCTGCCACATCCGAACATTCCAAGACCAATTGATTGGGATCGTATGATGACAGACTTGGCCAGAGGACTACGCATACAAGAACATCAGCTTGCCACTCAGGTTGTGGAATATTACATCCAACACTCCCAGCAACAAGGGTCTGTCAGGGACCACAGACGTGAGAGAGGGGGGCGTGTTGAGAGCAGTATGGGCACCCAAGGACTGAGGAGACAAGGAAGCCAGCGGAGAGAGTCAGAGCAAGGCGAAGGATTAAGTAGACAAAGCAGTCGACGCAGATCTGGCAGATAGGCCCTCAAATTTTTCCAAAAAACAACATCTTTATAATAGTGATTTTTATCACTAACCATCATTGTAAATATCATTTCATATTTTTGTAGCTCCATTTTGTGCAAGCCAAGGAGTCCTTGAGCTTGAGGAGCTTTAGAAGTACCTACCTGTTAATTTTCACATTTTTTAGACTTCGTTTGAACCTCCAAATAGGGTAGAGAACCTAATTTTTAACTAGGCCGGACACTAGGTCTGGACAAGGCCAAAACCTAGTCAAAAACTATAAAAAGAGCTAGAGAGCTCATTTTTGAGGTTAGATTGTAATTGAAATGAACTTGTAAGAGCTTTTTGAGAGTAATCTAAGAACTCCATTGCTTCCCACTCTTTGTCCTACTGTGTGTGCGCGTGTGTGTGTATGTGTGTGCATGTTAGTGTGCTTCTCACTCATGCACTTGTGCCTTCACTTGCTCGAGGTCTTCATACCATCCTCACGTCTTCCCGGATTGACATTAAAGGACGTGCTACTCATCACTGAGCTACAAACATCCATACTTCTTTTCTATGGTTTTTCAAATGAAAACTAGTTAGAATTCCAAGTACTTGAATTTTCATAGATTCAAGTTCAATTGGTTTATTCTTGACCAATTTTTTGTTGGAGATAGACGTCTACGGAAGCACGCAAACAGCATAAGGAAGGAGAAGAAGCTTGGAGCACCACACACAATACTGAATGTATTACTAGAGAATGTACAAATATAAGTAGCCCATTAGGGCAATAGGCGTGTATACAAGCTGGGGGAAAAAAACCTCCTAAAGAGGGAAAAAAGTGCCCCACCAATCCTAGTGTGTTCTCACACATCACTACCATAATATAACAGCAAAGCCCCCCTTGGAGTGATGCGGTGAACAAGGAGCTTGCATTCATGTATAAGGAAGTGCCAAGCTATGTGGAAATCACTCCACAAAAGGAAGTAAGCCCAAAGCTTTGTGTAAGGCTTAAAACTTCTCCCTAGGTAGAGCCTTCGTGAAAAGGTCTACAATGTTCTCCTTCGTGGGCACATATGCCAAGCTGATCTCCCTAGCACAAAATCTCTCCCTAACATAGTGATAATGCTCCTCAATGTTCTTAGTGTGAGTATGGAACAAAGGGTTCCTCGCAATTGGCAATGCGCTGTTAGGCCACTGGATGGGAATATGTAATTTTATTTTTTCATGCTCGCACGCACCAAAAAGGTGTAGCAAACCAATGTAACTCTTTATTCGTTAATGAAAAGGCAAGTACAGAGTTCGGCAAGAGACAGATGATCGCCAGAGTGTTTGTCTAGGCGATTACGCTGAGAAGCTGTGTTGCAGAGTTACAAAAATCTTGAGTATTGGTATTGTGTTTGTTGCGTTACAGTAGTTAATCATTAACACAGTATTGCTCTGGTTAATATTAATAATTTTGTGCGAAGTATTAACACAGTATTCGCGTAATAAGCGTACTGCGTAGTGATAATCTTTGAATTGAAAGGCAGTTAATTTCTTTAGTTACATGTTGAATTGGGAAAATTAAATAAAGGGCCTCTACACTGTGAGACCCCTATCCATCCCCAAGAACCCAGAAAGAGATTAAAAGTAGCTTACGGCAATGCTTTTAACACTGGTGCCGTCTGTGGGAAGATGGAAACAGATTTGGAATAATCAGTAAGGGAAGAGTAGGACTCAAGGCAAGCAATGGAGAATAATAACTGTTAGTCGAAGAAGTGATATATGCTGATTACTTGTTTGGGTGAGTCCTACCCAAAGTATAGGCAAGATTAGCATCCCTGGGCAGTTCCAAACTTATTAGGGCACCCCCAAGTGGTAGGAGTATAGGCCAGTTAAGTCCAATTGCAGAAGGATCGGAGCCAGTTAGTAGTGATTCCGGTGCTAGTTCGGTAGCACATGACAAGATTCTAGTGAATTCTGGTGTGAGTCCGGTGCTTTTGGAGAAGGTACAGTGACATCTGGGTGTACAGAGACGCAGTGCAGAATCAGTTCTGCACTATCTGGTCCAAATTCAGCTAGTTTCGACGACAGGTTCGCGGTACCGAGTGAGAATGTTTCCGTTGATAGGGTAACCTGGTTCGGTGAGACTTCGGCGAGTTTCGGTGGAAGTTCGGCGTCACTCAATGGCAATTTGAAGTTTTTCGGTGACACTGTGGTGCTGCCTGGTGGACATTTATTGCGTTCACCCCTTTTTGATGCAACTCTACCTAATTTCAACACCAAAGCTGAGGAAAGGTTGTTGGATTTGGAGTTAAGCAAACGGTTCGACGACATTTTTGGATCGGAAAGTGAGCAGGCTCACTATATAGATTCGGAAGGTCAAGAGACATCCCCTCAAAATTCAGGTAACAACAACACTACCAACAATAGCACCATGAGTGGTACAACAACAACAACAAACACCGCCACATCCGCAACCACGATTTCAACAGCAACAACAACATCAGCCACAACCAATCGTTCCACCTCGACCAATTCCAATTGGAGTGACCTATATGAAATTCAGTGGCTTTCCGGGGGATGACCCCGACGCACATGTTCGCACATTCGAAATAAGTTATGCAGTGTTGAACCATCCACCAGATCCGGCGTATAAGGCAATAGTGTTTCAGGCCACATTGGTTAATGAAGCACCAAGGTGGTTGATAGAATACGATATTAATCATTTTGGTAATTACGATGATGTGAGGGACGCGTTCTTGCAGAGGTTTCCTTTGAAGAAGAACCCTGTAGAAATTTTTGACTATTTGTAGAACAATCGACAGAAACCACACCAAAGTGTCCAGGAGTATGCAACACTGTTCAGAACTCACTTGAGACAGCTGCCACCGGCACATGATCATTCGCTGTGTGGGCAGAATGACGTTGGACGCTGTCATCACAATGGCCTTGTAATTGGAGCACAAAGTGGGTGGGTTTAGGGAGGATTTGGAATGGTTGAAAGCAAGTAAGAATGTGACTGAGGATCCGGCCAAACAAGTGTATTGTACTAAGTGTAAGAATCCCGGTCATACCAGTTCCACATGTGCGCTTGTAGCTCAAGCATAAGCACCACCTCCCTTACTTGTCAATCCGCGGAGACATGAGGACCGGTATGAAGACCATGAGCAAGTGAGGGCACAAGTGCATGAGTGAAAGCACACAAACATGCACACACATACACACACACGCGCATAAGGTAAGATCAAAGAGAGGAACAATGAAAAGCTTCGATTGCAAATGAGTTCTCTTACAAAAGCTCTATTCTCTCACAAGCTACCCTCAAAAATGAGCTCTTTAGCTCTTTTTATAGTTTTTTGACTAGTTTTGGCCCTGTCAAGACCTAGTGTCTCCTCGGCTTGAACAAAATGGAGTTACAAAACTAGAAAATGATATTTACAATGGTTTTTAGTGATGGAAATCACTATTTTTGTAGTGGATTCTTCTAAAAATCTGACATGTACTTCTTGGAGCTCCCTACTTGCTCATTCTTCTTGTGTGTGTCCACCTTTTTGATGTGCTTCCATGCTTGTGCTTGACCTTGAGTTCCAACACTCCCCCCCCTCTCTAGTCTGTCGTCCTTGACAGACCCTGGTTGTAATGGTTGTTCCAGGTAGTACTTGAGAGGTAGTGTCCATTTGGTAGGAACTAGAGTTGTCTATCTTTCAAATGTAGCAGGGTTGGTTGTCTGGTTCTTCATTTGTCACTGTGAGCCTTTGCAAGTTGTAGTCCCTTGGTATGTGCTTCTTCCTTGGATTCCATCATGACTGTGTCGTTGTGAGTCTCCATTGATGACCTCTAGATCTTCTTAAGATGATGTTCATAGTAGTCACGCCAAGTACTAATAACCCATAATGAATGATGGGTAAGTGTGTTCGTGCATGGGTTGAGGAAAATATGTGCCTTGTGCATGGCCTTGTAATGTAGCCCTCTATGTGCTTACTTGGAAAATGCATTGAAAGAAGTATGGTGCAAAAATTGGGGTCTTGAGCTAAGTTCTCAAGGGTATGCCGACGAAGAGGTTTCCTAATCTATCATGGTTATGGTGTTGCCAAGGTAAAAGATACTTACCATGGTGAAGCATCGATCGATGTTTATCTCTTCTTGTTGTGCTCCCGACATTTGTGATGGACATTGTTGATGAATGTCCGTGTTGAGGATCCACTGATGAAATTCTTTGAGTGCCTGGTCCTATCTGTTCTCTTCAAAGCAACATTTGCCAAATACTGAGAATTGAATTTCTTTATATTCCTTGACAAACGACATTGGGTAACTACACCAAGCTTAGTTTCACATATTCTCGTTAGCTCATCATAAGCAGGAGTCTTCTCATCCAGTATACATACAAGGATTTGCAGTGTACCAAAACTACCCTTTGCGGATATCTCCTTGGGCGCTCTCATACATATAGTAGTTAAGCATAGCTCAAGTTGTGGACCTTCAAGCTCTTCCCTCCTACCATGGTAAGGGGAAATAGTAGTTGTGGATGCCACATTCATGCCAGGTGCTTGACACTTACCAGATAAGGTAGCAGTAATATCATTTGCTAGCCGAGACGCACTTCTATCAAAACTGATAAATGCCCAGTAATCAATGGTTCCACCTTCAACTGAGCATGAATCATTCACGTTCCATGAGCCAAACCTGGGAACAAATTCTCTCTCTCTCTCTCTTGTCTCTTTTTTTTTTTTGGAGGAACAATGTCACCAAACAAGACGACAGATGTTAGTATCAGAAAAAATAATTGACCTATGTCAATGTGCTCTTGTGCATGGGACTCTCAAATGTGTCTATGCACGGCCATGTAATGTGGCCCTATATTAATGCATACTTTGGAAATGCATGACCTGAATGGTGCAAAAGATAGGGTTGTGCAAGGAGCACATGGTTATCGCTCGTCGAGGCTTTCGATGTTATTTGCGAATGTCGATGCCCTCTTTCTTGGAGATATCCATTGGATCTCCAGATGACCACTGAGCCTTTCTCCTTGTGGGGATCCATTTGAGAATGGTCTTCGACTGTTTAGTGATCTCCTTTGGCTGCTCCATGTTTGGATGGTTTCTTGAGGCTTTGATCCTTTGTGGTTGACTCTTTGGTTCTATGGGCCTGCCGGTGCTTTTGGCTTCCATACCCATACTATTGTTGTTGGTCTTCTGTCTATTGCCGAAGAGGTGAGTCTATCCTCCTGTGGTCTCTGTGCTCGGTTCTTTCCCTTTTCTCTCCTTGGCTTCTTGGTTGAGACCTTTTGCATGGTGGAGAGCATAGGCCTAGGTGCGTGTAAGAGTCCTTTTGGAACCCACATGTGTAATCGCCCTTGTTGAGCTGCAACTAATTTCTTAGGCACCCAAACTTGTTGGATACCTTGTGGTTGAGCTTGTCCAAGCTTCCTCCTTCGTCTTCTGGCCTGGTTGGCTTGCCTGGATGGGATTTGTGGGGGCAAGGCTGGTGGTTGCTCTCCTTTCCGTACCCAGATCTATTGCATGCTCGGAACTGCTTTCTTGTTGAAGGGTGTCTTTCTATTTGCTATAGCAGTTGTCTTGAATTGTTGTGCTTGCTTCTGAGGTTGAACTACTTTGGATGCTTTACTCTTCAAAAAAGAAGGAGGGTTTTCTTACCTTTGCGACTCTCCTTCCATGATTGAGTCCTTCTAGATCATAGAGCTTTTGACACATGTAACATCTTCTTCTAGATGATTAGTCTTAGAAGAACTAATAGAATGTGGGACATCTAGATTTGTGAGCATGCAGTTCTCTAATTCTAATGTAATGCATTGTTCCTGTACCCAAACTTGAAGAATTTGACTTCTTAGGTTTAAGTTAACTGCATGGTCATAGATCCAATCTTGACCCAAGACAAGTGGTTCTGTAAGGTTCTCATCTTGACACACTAGCACTTTGACTTTCATTGGAACATCTTGAAGGTAGATGGGAAGTTCCACCTCGCCCAAACAAGGGGTTTCCACACCTCCCAATTGTATGAGATAAGCTTCTATGGGATTGATGTTCAATTGCAAGTCTTGGCAGTAGGACAGTCTAACTGCACTACTTGCTGCACCTGAGTCAATCAATGCTTTCACAGTCCTGGCACCCTTTCCTTGTCCTATCTCTATGGTCACAAAGGGACGTCGGACAATGACTTGAGAAGTAGTTATGCCCGATTTTTGGCACATATCCATGTGATATTTTGGGGCTTTTGAGTTGACATCTAGGCCTAGTCGCCTTAACTTATTTCGCCTAGTACGCTCTCTGGCCTCTGCCTCTGCTTCTTCTCTCACCCTTAGCTCTTCTTCTTTTCGTGTCTTAGCAGTGTTGAGTCTCATTAGCATATCCTCAGTAAGAGGTTCTTGATATAGCTTGACTCTACATCCACTAATATAGTTTGGTAAGATATCTCCTTCTAGAGTGGCCAAATGAACTGCACTGCTAGTGCAAATTCTATTAATGATCATGGGTCCATATCCTCTTTTTTCCAACTTACAGGCATGTTGCTTTAGTGTATAAACCAGCACTAGGTCTCCCTCTTTCAATCCTTTATCTTTGATGTGCGCATCAAAGTATGCCTTTTGTCTTTTCTTTGCAGCATAGATGCCTGCTGCCGCTCGTAGCCTCATCTCACCTAAGCATTCTAGATCAAAGATCCTAGAGGACAATTCATGTCCATTCCACTCATGCTCTTGTGCTACTTTTAAGGTTGGGATGAGGAAGTCCAATGGTAGCACAACATTCTGTCCGAAGACCATCTGAAATGGGGTGGCATTGAGTACCATTTTGTAGGCAACTCGATAAGCCCAACAGCATGATGAAGTTGTTTGTCCCAATCAGAGTGTTTATTATTTACCAGTTTTGTCAATACGTTACAGAGGATCTTATTGGTGCTCTCGGCTTGTCCGTTAGCTTGTGGGTGATAGGGGGCAGACTCCTTATGTATCACCAAGAATTCTTGGAGAAGATTTTCAATGACCTCATTCAAGAAGTGTGTGCCTCTATCGCTCACTAACTCTATTGGTAGCCCATATCTCGTGAACACATTCTTGAATAAGAACATAGCCGTAGTCTGAGCATCATTCTTTGTTGTGGCTTTCAATTATACCCACTTTGTAAGGTAATCTATGGCTCCAATAATATACTCTGCATGGGAGTTTCTAGCTGGGGGGTTAATAGGACCTATGAAGTCTATGCCCCACTTCGAAAATGCACGCCCTCCCATCATTGGCCTCAAAGGCATCTCGGATTTTCTAACTGGATATTGTGCACATTGGCATGTGTCATTTCTTCACATAGGTATGAACATCCATATGAAGAGTGGGCCACCAAAGCCCTGAGAATAGAATGGTCTTGATTACTCGATTAGGATCGAAGTTTCCACCTACAACACCACTGTGTGCATTTTCTAAGACTTTTAAATAGTCTGATTCGTGAATGCACAACTTTAGATAACCATCCTTGCCTCTTCGATATAAGTTGTCTCCAACTAAAGCATAGTCCTGAGCCTCTTGCTCCATGCTTCGTCTTCTTGCTAGACTAGCCTCTTTGGGTAAGGTTCTCGATCTCATAAACTCTACCAATGAAGCACTCCAATCAGGAATTAATGACACTTGATAAAGGGTGGAATGCTCCACTGGTGGTCTCTCTCTGCACATTGGACAGTTCTTAATTCACTTATGTATTTCTTTGTCCATGCTAGGCCAATACACTCCTAAACGTTTCAGATTTTGTAATGTGCATTGTTTAGAATAATGATTTCCTTGCAATCCTTCATGAGCTTGTTGCAACCAACTGCTATGTTCATTGTCCTCAACACAACAAGCTAATACACCCTCAGTATCTTGTTTGTACATGCTTCCTGCCAGTATGTGATATTTTTGTGATTTTACAATTTCTTCTTGTGATGTTTTCACATTCTTATTTGCGGGTCCAAAGGTTAGGACATGTACCAACTTATTTGCCCATTTAGGAACAACTTCTAAATTGAACACATAAGCATCAGGTAGTTCGTCAGACACTCCTTGAGGTGACTCTCCTGAAGTAATGCGAGAAAGGTGATCTACCCGGAGGTGGGTTTTACCTTTCCTGACAACAACTTCAAAGTCATATTCCATTAGTAAGAGGAACCATCTTACTAAGCATCTGTATTGCAAGGTTTATTGACCAAATATAACAAAGCTTGATGATGAGTGAAAAACTTGAACTTGTTGGCCAATAAATAATGTCTAAACTTCTTCACAGCATATACCATGCCTAAGCCTTCTTGCTCGGTTGTGGTATAATTTCTTTCAGCTAGGTTTAGTTGTCTACTAGCATATGCTATGGGCAAATCTAAATTCCCTTCACGTGTGGGTTGTGCTAGTACACATCCGATGGCATGATTGGAGGCATCCACATGGACATGGAATGGCTTATTCCAATCAGGAGTGGTCAGTATTGGTGCTGTGCACAAACATTTCTTCAGTTCATTGAAAGAATTCTCGCATTCCTCGTTCCACTCAAAATTAGACAACAAGGCATAAAGGGGTCTAGCTATGATCGCGTACATGTGGATAAACCTATGGTAATATCCACAATGGCCCCTAAAGGCTTGCACCTCTTTAACATTCCTTGGCCTTGGCAGCTCTGCTATGGCTCCTACCTTATCTTCATCTGTTGAGATTCCATTCTTAGAAACAATATGACCTAAGATTTTACCTTGACGCACCATGAACACACACTTTTCTGGGTTCAGACACACTCAATATTCTCTACACTTGTTGAAGATTTGTCTGAGCTCAGGGATGTGAAATCTTCTTTCTTGGGAATGAGCACATAAATCATCCACATACACTTCTAAGCTCTTTCGCAAGAACTCTTTGAAGACATGACACATGAGCCTTTGGAATGTTGCAGGTGCATTGGTGAGCCCAAATGGCATCACACGAAATGCAAACATTCCCCACTTTGTGGCAAAAGCTGTTTTGTGTTGATCTTCTGGGGCAATGGCTACTTGATTGTAACCTGAAAATCCATCAAGGAAGCTATAAACTTCCTTGCCTGCAACACGCTCCAATAGGTGTTCCGTGATTGGAAGTGGATAACTATCTCTGATCGTAGCGGCATTAACTTTTTTAAGGTTAATACACACTCGCAACTTCCCGTTCTTCTTGGGAACCACTACAATGGGGGACACCCATTTAGTATGCTCAATCTCATAGATGAATCCAGCTTCAATCAGCCTATCAATTTCTTCTTTTATTTTGGTTGCATATATATCATTATATGTGTAGGGCTTCTGTTTGGTGGGCTTGGCATCACCAGTCATGGGAATCGTATGAGAGCATATTCTTGGATCTACCCCCTTCAAGTCTCTATAGTGCCACGCAAACACATCCCTATATTCCCTTAATAGAGCTACAAGCTCCATTTCCTCTCTTGCACTTAGGTCATCTCCTATATATGTGCATCTCTCTTCATTCTCTTCAATGGTCACTACAATCTTCTTGGTCTTTTCTTTATTATCATATGATTCTCCTATGATGGCCTCTCTCTTAGGCATTCGTACCAAAATTTTGTGGTCATCAACTTCATATTTCTTGAAGTTTTCTGGTACTTCAAACAATGATTCCTCCTCTTCTTGTTTCACTACTTTTCTTTTCTTTTTCTTTTGACTGCTCTCACTTCCATCCTTTGAATTTACCGTTTTAATACTTGTGAGAGGTTCTTCTTCTTTCTGGGTGAACACTCCTATATCTTCTAGATAGTGCTTCTCTGAGTTAAAGCAACTATCCATCACAATGGACTCTAGATCATCGTCATCCTCTTCCTCTTCTATGACATCATTAGGGTCACATTCTTCTAGAAAGGGCTGACACATGAACACTGAAATATCATATGCAGCCATGATGGATCACGTGAACTTTCAGAATGCACAGAGATGGAATCTTCTTGCGCTTTGTGGATAGGATTCCACTGTAGGGGTGGTACATCTCTGAAGGAGTAATCCTTCAAATTGACCTTGGTGGTGACCCCTAAGTGTTGTAAGTACAAGGACTTGGTTCCCCAATCCTGTACTATTTGCAATTGTTGTAGGAAGGGTCTTCCTGGGATCATCTCATAAACATTATTTTTCTCAAAGTCACATATAGCAAATGTGTGCTCAAACTCCCTTCTAGAAATCCTAGAGGTCTTCCAAAATGACCATCAGCCATTTGAAGCTTCATTCTAGTTGGTCTTAATGTGGGTTTGCCCCATTGCTTCCACAAGGAGGTGGTCACAATAGCAACCCCTCCACCTGAATCTATGATTGCTTTGGTTGTGTAACCTTGGTAGGTGATTGGAAGATAAGTATTAGCTTCTTCACCCTCACACATGTCCCCTATTTTGTCTAGAGGTATCTCTGGTACTTTCTGCTTAGAGCCTCCTTTTGGCATATTGGAATCAAGTTCTGGGACCTAATCCTTCACATGATTCCATAGCTCGGGTTTTGCTTTGAGCAGCTCTTCTACAGTGAGATGACATTGAACTTTAGTGTTCTTCATGACATCAGTGTTCCTTGGGACCATTGAGTCTTCATGTCTGACCAGTATTGTGGGAGCTCTGATCTAAAGAGATTCAGATTCCCATGAGCCTGGAAATTGAGGCTGTTCTTCTAAGGTATTAGATTCAAAATCTAACCTTTCATCTTCTTGTTGCTCGACTTGATCTCCATAAATGGATGGAATGTCTTGGGGAAATTGATCATGAAGATCATCAATCTCAAGAATAGGAGGAGAATTACCCTTCTCCTTGGCCCATTTCTCTTCTTGTATTTCCCGCAAGAACTCTTGAAAGTATTGTTGAATTGAAGGAGGTATTCCAGCATCTGTGGAATTAGGAACATAAGATCCCATTGGTGGTGAGCTTCCGCTCTCAATAATTGGTTGAGCCTGTGGAGGTAAAGAAACTTGTGGTTTGTTTACCAACTGCTCTAATCTCTCTAGTAAGCCCTGGAAATGCAATTCTTGTTTGATAGAGTTTGTTTGATTGAACTTTTGACTAGTCTCGAGTATAGCTTGAGCTTGTTCTATCATTTTCATGCACATTTTCATCCGTTCAATCTCTAAGTCCACTCTAGGGTAACTCTTGTCTAAGTTTGCCGTTATTGGCCCTTCTTGGAGTCGAGCTTGGTAGGCCTTGAACACCATGTCCAAGCCTTCTAGCATTGGATCTGCAAGAATAGACCCTGGTTGTGGTCTATTTACAATGGGTGGTGTGGTGGGATGAGGTGGAGTAGATGGAGTTTGGGCATGCGAGGGGCTTTGAGATGCAATGTCATCTATTTTTGTTTTCGCTTCTTTCAGGCTTTCTTCCAATTCTGATAACTTTCTATTCCACTTGCGATTGGCCTTCTCTCTAGTATCCTTCCATTTTCTTGTTTTTTGCTTGCTCGGAACTCCTGATTCACTTGACTCTGATTTCTCTGCTGGTTTATCCTGTTTTAAGGCTTGTGCTCTAGTGACAACTTGTATAGGAGCCACATTACTCCTACTTGAACTTGAATCCGCCACTAAGCCTACCACATTAATGGGTGTAATCTTGGGTGCACTAGAGGGGTTTCTTGGACAATCTCTGGGGAGATGGTCTTTGTCACAATCAGGACAAAAGGCTTGTATTGTGATAGCATGTCCTTGACTCAGAGATGGTGCAATTGACCTATATCGTGATAGTTGCGACTACTCAGGGGTTGGAACCAAGCTAAGGCAGTGCCCTTAAGAGTCAAACCAAATGCCTCGTATTGGGTGAACAAATCCTCAACCTGTTCAGCTCTTAACACTTGTTTGAACTCAGCCACATGATCATAAGGATCTCCTGTCCCGTCAGAATAATTCTTCATTGCCTTAATCACTTGAGTGGGTCTAAGGGTTCTTGGGTGCTCTCGTGGTCTAGGCAATGGACAATCATGTTATCTCTTTGTTGCCTATGTGCTTGATGGCTCTCTCTTTCAGGTCTTTCACTTTCAAATCTTGATCTATTCCTACCCACAGTGTGTGCAAAACTTACCTTAGGTCTCTCTCTAGTTCTTTCTCTGTGGGCTTCATGAGCTTTGGATGATCCTACTCCTTGGAGGCCATGGGAAACATTGGATCTTGGTGGAGGGAAAATTAATTCACTCTTCCAAGTATATGCATGTCTATCGTGTTCTGTTACCAAGAACATCTTCTCTGATGTGTTATCCAGGTAGACAACTTTGCCTGGTATCTCTAGATCCTTGAACTCGTAGATGATGACTATGTCCAATTGGCTAGGTTGATCTAGCTTGAATCTCCAAAAGGCTTCCTCTATTTCTCTATTCAAGAATAGTTCTATGCTTTTGTTGTCTTGAGGGATCCAATATGGAGTGATCACTCTGGTCAAAATTGACTTACCTCTAGGAGTCTGGGGTCCTTGTCCTACATTTCCTTATTCTAGCTCTCCTATCTCATTCTCAGGAATGATATTTCCAAACTCATCGGTCCTATCTGGTAGGTTGGTGACCACGTACATGGTTCCTTCCTTATCAATGTATGAACCCTCTTCGAACTTGACCACCGGGTGTTGTAGTCCAAAGGGTTGATCTGGATTTTTGAGTTGGACCACTGATTGCCTTAGGCCATCCTCATAGATGCGAGCACCTAATCGGTTGGTCCGAATATATTCCAATTGTGTCTTATAGGGACCTTCTGGTGTTTCTAGATGGGCAGTTCCTGTGCCATCTGTAGGTTTCCCCATGCTAAAAGACATTTCTGAGTCACTTGTGTCAGAGTTGAGTACATAAGGACAACCACTTAGTTGTTGTGCCCAAGACTTAGTTGTATGGTTGACACTAGACTGAGAAGATCTAATGCTTTGTCTATCCTTGCCTAGGTGTCTACCAGATCTCAGGTTCATAATCTTTGGTTAAGAGTCAAAAAATTCCCCTTGGTATGGTTCAAAATCCTTTGGAGTCCCCTTGGTTTCCTAGTCCCACCTGAGGGTCAAGTTCAAATGAGTCTATCTGAAAATCCAACGAGCTATAGAGCTCAAAAATGGACTTTGGATGAAAAAGTTATGTCAAATCAGGCTCCTAGGGGTCAAAACAGGCAAACAAGACCTTTTGGAAAAAATCGCGATTTTATGAAATCAAGAGAATCGCGATGCTGTGAATCTCAATAGAATCGTGATGCTGTGAATCTCAAGAGAATCACGATGCTATGAATCTCAAGAGAATCGCGATGCTGTGAATCTCAAGAGAATCGCGATGCTGTGAATCTCAAGAGAATCGCGATGCTGTGAATCTCAAGAGAATCGTGATGCTGTGAATCTCAAGAGAATCACGATGCTGTGAAGCTCAAGAGAATCGCAATGCTGTGAATCTCAAGAGAATCACGATGCTGTGAATCTCAAGAGAATCGCGATGCTGTGAATCTCAAGAGAATCGCGATGCTGTGAATCTCAAGGGAATCGCGATGCTGTGAATCTCAAGAGAATCGCGATGCTGTGAATCTCAAGAGAATCGCGATGCTGTGAATCTCAAGAGAATCGTGATTTTGTACCTTGGATGAGAATCGTGTTTTTGAGAATCGCAATTGCCAGCAGAGAATCGTGTTTGATCACAATCGTGTTTTTGGCTGAAAATCGTGGTTTGTGAGAATCACGATTTTGAGCACAACCACAGAATCACGATTCTGAGAACGACCTCAGAATCGTGTTTCCTTTAGAGAACTTTTAGGTGGGAAATAGAAAATCGTGATTTAAAAAAAAAATTGAATTTTTCACAGAAACACGATTTTCATCAGAGAATCGTGTTTTTTGGCAGGAAATTCAAATTTCTGAGCGCCGAGCAATGGCGAGCTCCGTATGTGCAGAAATTCATGAAAAAACACAAGCGCTTGCTCTCTCTTGCACTTCCTAGCTCCTCCTCACACAATAATGCATGAAAGATAGTATGAAAATTGTGAAAATGCACTAAAAAATAAGAAAGTTCTTTGAAGAAGAAGATGGAAGAAGGTGGAGATGATGATGATGATGAAGATGAAGAAGAAAAATCAGAAAATGAACAAAAATGATAGTTTTTTTACCTTCCAACATCGCAATTCTACGATCTTACCATCACAACGCTCATCCTCGAAGCTATCTCCCCGGCAACGGCACCAAAATTTGGTGTAGCTCAAGCGTAAGCACCACCTCCTTTACTTGTCAATCTGCGGAGACGTGAGAACTAGTATGAAGACCACGAGCAAGTGAAGGCACAAGTGCATGACTGAAAGCACGCAAACATGCACACACATACACACACGTGCACAAGGTAAGATCAAAGAGAGGAACAATGGAAAGCTTCAATTGCAAATGAGTTCTCTTACAAAAGCTCTATTCTCTCACAAGCTACCCTCAAAAATGAGCTCTCTAGCTCTTTTTATAGTTTTCTGACTAGTTTTGGCCCTGTCCAGACCTAGTGTCCAGCCTAGTTAAAAATTAGGTTCCAGGGCTTTATTTGAGGGTTAAAACGAAGTCTAAAAATTACGAAAATTGGTAGGATGATACTTCTAATACTCCTCAAGCTCGAGGACTCCTCGACTTGAACAAAATGGAGTTACAAAAATAGAAAATGATATTTACAATGGTTTTTAGTGATGGAAATCACTATTTTTGTAGGGGATTCTTCTAAAAATCTGACATGTACTTCTTGGAGCTCCCTACTTGCTCCTTCTTCATGTGTGTGTCGACCTTTCTGATGTGCTTCCATGCTTGTGCTTGACCTTGAGTTCCAACAACGCTTAACCAAATGTATTGTGCCATTTTTAATACGATGGGTCACTCAACAGAAACTTGTGCATACAATGCAAAGGTGCAGGGTAGAACGGCAGTAAATGCCATAATACAGGAGCACGGCCAGCCAACCACCCATTATGTACCACCACAGTTGCGAACCAACCAGCAGCAAGGATATAGGAACTATCGGGGTCAGCGTAACAACAATTTTAATCAAAATCGATGGCAGCAGGTACATTGGCTGAAGGTACCTCTCTCCCATCCCCTCGTTGCCATTTTTGTGGCGAGGTTGGGCATATTCGTAGATTTTGTAAAGAAGCCGCAGAATATGACAAACGAAAGAAGGAAAGACAAAATCCGATGACAAATATGGTTTATATTTCCCCTATTGATTCACAAGCAGTCATAGTACAGACAAGATTGGGTAAACAGTTGCAACCAGTAGCTGAAGTGTTGGAGCCTGGAATTTGTGAGCAACAGCGCATTTTTGCGAAGGCGAGTCAATGGACAAGTAAGGAGAAGCCGGTGTTCCCTAACCTGGTTCTGGTAACTCCGCCCCCTCTGCCAAATGCAAGGCCGAAGGCACAAACTCCTGTCCCGACAACATCAGAAGCACAACCAGAGTTGGTGCTGACCACAGTACAAACAGACCAAGTATGGGACATGATATCCAAAGCCTCAATCACACTCCCTCTGGGCCAGCTGCTCGCTCTAGTTCCTAGAGTAAGATAGCAATTTCAACAGTAGATTAGCCCCAGACCTTTCGGTACTCCGACGACTGCGACCATACAACCTGAGATGGATCCTATGGTGGATCATACCGTCTCAATGATCACCGTTTGGTATAAAAACCAGAAGACTACACAAGTTTTAACAGATGGCGGTTCTGGCGTGAATATTGCGACAGTTGCACTCTGCAAGAAACTGGGTTGGACCCAAATTGAATCAGTGCAGTTCTTTGTGTGAATGGTGGACCAATCCAGAGTCCATCCGGTGGGGATTAGTACGTAATATTCCTATAACCCTGCAGGGAACTACATTTGAAATGACTTTTGTAGTCCTAGAATTACCCGAATCTAGCCTCGACTGCAACTTACTTTACGGTCGGCCATGGCTCAAGCAAGCCAAAGTTGTGCAGGATTGGTCAGCTCAAGACTTAATTTTTAAACATAATCACCGGAAGTATGTCGTTACATTGGATGCTATGCAATCCTGTGATCGACATGCACGTCCATATGTAGCAGAGCCAGTCCATATGTTGGAAGGGCTATCTGATGATGAGGAGGAGGCTTTCCTCAAGACAAATAAGGACCTCATTGCCTTAGGTACTGTAGACTTACAGTCGGTAGCAGATAATTGGAGTCCGACAGCCTGTACAGTCGTACCAATGACCGGAGAAGCAGAAGCAGATGATGGCATCACTATGGATGAAGCGACCTTACAACAACTCTTGCAGCCAGCTGATGATTTGGCAAAGCCCCAACAGTTCTATGTACCGGAGGATCAGTTGGTAACGTACAATTTGGGAGATACGGTTAACCCCAAACCAGTTAAAATTAAGGCCGAACTAGCAAATAATTTCCAGGATGATTTGGTACAACTCTTGCGTGAATTCTCAGATATCTTCATTTGGGATTATAGGGACATGAAGGGTCTTGACCCACAAATTTATCAACACCGAGTGGTCCTAAAGCCAGATGCGTGGCCCTTCAAGCAAGCCAGTTACCGGATGAATCCGCATTATGCAGCCTAGGTAAAAGCAGAGCTAGATCGCTTGCTGAAGGTTGGATTCATCGTTCCCATTGAACATGCAGTTTGATCTCGCCAATAGTGATAGTGCCTAAGAAAAATAAGCAGTTACGTATCTCTGTCGACTACCGAAAGCTTAACACAGCCACCGTACCGGATCCGTTCCCCCTTCCTTTTCTAGATACAATGCTTGATAGGGTAGCTGGTCACGAAATGTATTCATTCCTGGATGGCTACAGTGGATACAATCAAGTGAGGATGGCGGAACAGGATATCCCAAAGATAACATTCATCACCAATTGGGGTGTCTATGCCTGCACCGTAATGTGGTTCGATTTATGGAATGCCCCGAGCACCTTCCAAAGATGTATGTAGGAAGTGTTCTCACCTTATCTAACAACGTTTATGCAAGTGTATCTGGATGATTTTTCATTGTTTGGCGACACTTCTGCACACTTGTATCATTTACGGTGTTGCTTTGAAAAGTGTCGGGAGTACCGACTATGTTTAAATCCTACCAAATCAGTTTTTGCGGTCTCCTGTGGAAAGCTGCTCGGTCATATCATCTCTAAACAAGGAATACAGGTCGATCCTGATAAAGTAGCAGTTGTGTTGGAGGCACCGGTCCTAAAGACACCGAAAGAAGTTATGCGGTTCCTTGGCCAAATCCGGTGGCATGGCAGACATTTACGGTGGTTGGCTCATCTAGCGACGCCACTTAATAGACTTATGACTAGCACTCCACGGAAGTATGAATTAACTAATGAGTGCCAAATGGCATTTGATCATTTGAAGGTCTTACTGACGCAAGCTCAGATCCTGCAACCGCCTGATTGGGAACTTCCATTCCATGTATTTGTGGATGCGTCTGATATAGCAATTGGCACTGTGCTAATGCAACAAACCGACAAATGGTTCCGGCCTGTATACTATGCGAGTCGCCGATTAGCTCCGGCAGAGAGAAATTACTATGTGACAGAACGAGAGTGTCTTGGCTTGGTGTACACTGTTAAGAAGTTCAGGCATTACTTGCTGGGACGAAAGTTCACTTTTCATGTGGATCATGCCCCACTCGTGTATTTGGTTCATCAACAACATTTAGGTGGCAGATTGGCCAGATGGGTTCTACTCTTATAGGAGTTTGATTATGAAGTTATTCACTGACCAGGTACATCAAATGTCTTGGCGGAATTTTTATCTTGACCGGATTCCGGTGAGTCTTCGGTAGGTGTTGATGACACTACGCCGGCTATTTACGTCACTGCGACAACGTTTAAAGAATCTATAGAACTTCTTGTTGCTCCTACATACTATGATATGTTAATGAATTTTCTCACTGATGGTTGTCTCCCACTGAATACTCCCACTGCTCTGCGCCATAAAATTGCCGTCTATAGTCGACAATTTCGCTTGATTGTGGGTCAACTGTATTACACAAATCATACTGGTGTCTTACTTAGATGTATCCCTCCACATGATTAGGCCTCAGTTATTGCCATGGTGCACTCAGCACCCATTCGAGGACACTTTGCAGCTGATCTTACTCACCGAAAAATCTTACAAAGTGGGCTCTGGTGGCCTACCATGTAGAGAGATGTTGTTCAATTTGTGCAGTAATGTGATGTCTGTCAACGGTCTGGATGGTGCTTGTAGCGGCATTTCTTTCCTCTACAGCCTGTCCTGCCACTTAAACCCTTTCAGAAGTGGGGTTTAGATTTCATTGGTCCAATTTCACCCCCAACTACCCTCACCAACAATCGATATATTTTAACCTGTACTGAATATGCCCCTATGTGGGCAGAAGCTTGGTCTTTACGTTCTGCCACAGTTGTTTCCATGGCCAAATGTTTGATGAAGGATGTCTTCCCTCGATATGGATTACCTTTGGAAATAGTGACGGACCAGGATACCCATTTTGCAAACAACTTAATGCAAGTGCTGACTCAGACTTTTCAGATTATGCATAAATTCAATTCACCTTACTATCCACGTGCCAATGGTCTGACTGAGAGTACCAATAAGACTCTGCTGAATATGCTCAAAAAATTGATCTTGGAATGTTCGGAACGATGGGACCAACTCTTACCTGCAGTATTGTGGGCTTACTGGACCACATACATAGTGGCAACCGGAATGACTCCGTTTAAACTTGCTTATCTAGAAGCTATTACGCCAATGGAAGTGGTGGTGCCGAGCTTGCGAGTCGCCTAATCTCAGAAATTGCTACCGGAAGAATCTTTTCCATTTTGGTTGGATATGCTCAGATCGTTGGATGAACAATGTTGGGAAAGTTTTATGCTTCTTCAAGAAGTTCAGCTACACCAAGCCCGTACTCATGATCGCTTTCTAAAAACCCTGTCTTCATGATTGGCCCACTCGTTTATTTTATAATGCTAAAGCCAACAGATCTGCTGGAAAATTTAAGTTACGGTGGTTCGGTCCATACCAGATTGCGGAGCGAGTGGGACCCGCAACTTTTTGATTGGCGACCTTAATAGGTGTTTACCTTCCAAAAGTGATTAATGGCTCTAAGCTCCGCCCTTACCACACGACCTCTAGTAACTCTTGAGATGTACTCGATCATGTTTTTTCTTTTCTTTTTTCGCTTGTTAATGGCTTTCTTTTTCTACTTCCCATGTTTTGGTTGACCATCTAACCATAATCCTTCTGTTTTGCTGATCTAATCATGATTAATTGCCACCTCTGTGTCACTGCCTCTGTTCATGCATGCATGCCGCACTTATGAAGGATATCTCTTCAATACTGCGTTATGAGTAGGGTTTTGCTACCTAATGGTTCCCGTGCCCTTACTTAATCTTGTTCTTTCCAGTGATAACTGCTATTGTGTTTGTGTGTTTGTGCGCTCTGTGTACTCTGTGTTTTCGTGTATCCTTGTGCGCGCCATGGAAGCTCTCGCTAATGTAGCCACCTTCCATGTCGGTCTCACTCCAGAGGTGAGTGACTATTTGCGTACTCGCGGCCTGCTGATCTTCGCTGAATTGCCTTGGCATTTAGTGGAGTGTCATCTGTTCCATGCACAGATAATTTCTGCCATCACAGCCACACCTGCTATAGAGCAGTGTTGGCCGATTACATGTCTAAATCCTCACATAGTAATCACTTTAGCCACGTTTGCTGAGGGATTCCGACTCCCTCAGGAAGGATTGGAGAATGGTCCACTCCTTCCTCTTACCACCATGAAAGAATTGTTTCCCTAGAACTCATCTAATGAGTTCGCCATCCTGTGCCAACCTGAACCAGAGCGTACTGCTCTGCAATTCTTGATCCCTACGCTAAATTTACAAAAATGCACCTACGGCATTTCACAACCCTTCTATTCCATGATAGATACTGCTTCCCGTGAACTTGTAAATTTCACATCCTTTGTTTTTCGGTGCATTCACCATGAATGTGTGACAGTTACCAAGCAAATCACCAAGAACGACATCCCTCGTACCCGCTTACCCCATATCCTCACCTTCCTCTTTCCGATGATCCAAGCCGCTCAACCACCTCTGAATACCATGCTATTACATGAAGAATCTACTCAAATGATCCACGATGATGACAATGAAGATTTGCTTCAATTCTTTACACGCAAACCAGACGTGTTAGTCCCTCTTAGAGTGAGGTACAAGGTTCCATTGCGGGCCATGAAGTTGAAGTTTTCCATGACAGTGCCACCTCCCTTCAGGTCGAATACTCTGTCCCATTGTCTCCTCTCAAGCAGCCGGATCAGGATGTCAACATGGAAGATGTCGATGAAGTTCCCTCGCAGGAGGAATCTCATCAGCCAGATGAGGACGCTGGGAAAGAGATCGCAGAAGAGATCATCAAGGAAGTGATTGCCACTGTTGAGGCCGTGATCGAAATGGCTGAGGTGATAAATCCGAATGAGATTGGAATTGTGTTGGTACCAAACGCTCTTCGCCTTCTCCCCCTATTATTCCGGATGCTGTTGAAATTCTTTCCGGTGGCCATTCCACTGTTTTTCGCAAGCCTCAACCCTTCCGTTATCTTCTACGGATTACTCGCCACCATCTTCCCCTCATTTGCTGACGGCCTCGTCATCACAATTTCCCCCTTCCCTTCCTCCTCTGACAGTAATGTTCACCGAATTGGAATCTATGGGTCACCTCCTTATACAATTTTCCCAGCAATTACCCCTCGAGATGAAGCTAGCAACTCAGAATATTCGACAAGAGTTGTAGGGTAAAGTTGATGTGCTTGAAGCAGATATTGCTCCACTTCAGGAAGAAGCCAATGCGGTTAAAGCAGAGAATCATGCCCTACAACTTCAGGTTCAGCAACTTCAAGATCAATTAGCAGAAAGGGACGCTCTGATTGTTCAACGGGATACAAAAATCACTACTCTGAAGCAAGACCTCACCGACAGGACAGATGCTATGACTGCTTTAGGAAATGAGGCTTATAGTATAAGAGATGCCCTCAGCGTGTTAGAAGAAGCCTCTCAATCCCTTGCGGCCAATATGCTTAAAGCAGAAGCCGAGTTACATAATGTCATTGAAAGACTGTTTCAGCATGATCAAGAGTTGAGAGAGGAGATTGGTAAGTATCTCAGATTGAAGAAAGAACTTGAAGGTGTGCAGAGAGAGAGAGAAGCTTACTATAAAACGATGCAGTTTCAAGCTGAGGAGCTCGAACGATGCGAGAAGCAGTTAGGCATTCAAGCAGACCGGTTGTCGAGAATTGATATAGAGATCACCAATATCAAGCAGGAAAGAGATGTTGCACTAGCCAATGAATTTTATCTGCAATAGTCATTTTTGCAAACGCAGGTAGAACTGCTGATGAGTCAAGTCATTGCTGTTAGTTCGGTTCGGACTGATGCACAACTGGTCGAGCTGGACATTTTGAAGACTATGCTGGATTCCTTAAAGCAAAAGATCATAAGAACTTTTAAACTGGCTAGATCTCTATATATAAGGCATTATTGATGAGCCTTAGTTGTATTCTTCCTTTTTGGGTTCGATTCCACCATGCGTGCTAGTGTTAGGCCGCCGGATGGGAATATGTAATTTTATTTTTTCATGCTTGCATGCACTGAAAAGGTGTAGCGAACCCATGTAACTCTTTATTCGTTAATGAAAAAGCAAGTACAACATTCGGTGAGAGACAGATGTTCGCCAGACTGTTTGTTTGGGCGATTACGCTGAGAAACTGTGTTGCAGAGTTACAGAAATCTTGAGTATTGGTATTCTCTTTGTTGCGTTACAGTAGTTAATCATTAACACACTATTGCTCCGGTAAATATTAATAATTCTGTGCGAAGTCGTGGTTGTTAATTCACATGATAAGCATACTCAACAGTGATAATCTTTGAATTGAAAGGCAGTTAATTTCTTTAGTTACATGTTGAATTGGGAAAATTAAATAAAGGGCCTCTACACTGTCAGACCCCTATCCGTCCCCAAGAACCCGAAAAGAGATTAAAAGTAGCTTACGACAATGCTTTTAACAGTGCTTTGACTGCCAGTGAAGATGGTGGTGGTAGAAGACTGACCAACACCCAAATCATCCATAAGGCATCTGAGCCACACACACTCAATAGTCGTTGTGAAAACTGCCCTATACTCAGCCTCACAATTGGAAGTGGCCATAGTAGGCTGCTTCTTGCTCAACCAAGATATACATGAGCTACCAAGCATGAAGCAAAAGCCACTAGTGGACACACGAGTGTCATAGTAACCAGCCCAATCAGATTTAAAAAAAGCATGCAAATCTGGCGGTAGTGATACCCCCTTGGGATAAAACAACCCAAGTAGCCGAGTACCACTCAAATAGCGAAAGATGTGCTTAACTGCCTGCCAATGCTTGACTCCTGGGCAATGCATAAACCTGCTCATCTATGAGAAAACAAACTAAATATCTGGCCAAGTAATGCGTAAGTAAATCAAGCATCCAACAACTTGCTGATAGAGAAGAGCATCAAATGCATCTCCAACATCATGAAGACTCAATCGTAAAACCTATCTCCATAGGAGTGGCAATAGGCTTACAATCTTCAAGGCTAAAACACTACAATAATGTGTCAATATATTTAGTTTGACAGAAGGCATTCCACCATCAACTTGCATAAACGGAATGCCCAAATAGTGATGCAAATGCCCCAAATCAGACATCTCAAATGAAGCATGAAAATCAGCCTTAAAATCAGCAATATGCTTCTCAATATGTCCAGTGAACAGCATGTCGTCAACACAGACAACAATGATCAGAAGCACATCATTAGCACGCTTAAACATATAAGGTGATTTCAGTTGGACTGTTCTCAAAACCATGTGCAATTAGATAGGGATGTATCTTCTCATATCAAGCATGTGGTGCTTGTGTTAAACCATATAATGCCTTCTTTAACTTGCACACCTAGTTCTCATGCCCTTTTTACACAAAGCCACGACACTGAAAAACATACACTTCTTCATGCAAGTCACTATTAAGAAATGCTAATTTAATGTCCAACTGATGTACATTCCAACCACGATGAGCTACAAGTGCACAGATGCTATGAACTGTAGTCATTTGGCAAGTAGGTGCAAAGGTCTCATTAAAATCAATGCCTCTTTCATGCGCATAACGCTTTGCAACAAGTCTAGACTTATACCTATCAACTGTACCATCAGGCTTATGCTTCAGCTTGTATACCCACTTAGTCCTAATGGCCTTCTTGTCAGGAGGCAAGTCACATAAATACCGAGTACCATTCTTCATTATAGCATCATATTCAGATTGCATAGTAGCCATCCAATTTTCTAAATTTTGTGCTTCATCAAACCAAACAGGCTCATTCTCATCATAGAGACTAGATGCAGCCATAGCATAGAAATCTGATGCAAAAGAGGCACTATGAGAGCCTGAAGAAGTATGATATGATAGAGGTGCATCTAATTTGCTGTCATGCAAAGTCAGCAATAGCCATTTCGACATAGTTTTTGTTTACTCAATATTAGCTCTCTCATCAACTAGTACATCATGTAAATCTACATCAGAAATGGAATGATCTACATCATCACATGAAACCTGCAAAGGCTAAGAAGTTGCCTCATTGGGACTAGCACTAGACTGTCCACCTGTAAAAAGAGGCAGCAAAGTATCATTCATGTCTTTGGAGCCAACAGATGTCTCCTTAGTACATGAAAGCAATGGCTGAATAACATCTTCCACAAAGACAACATCACGGCTAATCCGAATGCGTTTAATCTATGGATGATACACAGGATAGCCTTTACTTTCAGACCTGTACCCAACAAAAATACATTTTAGTGCTTTATCATCTAATTTTTTGCGGTGTTGTTAAGGCACTAATGCATATGTCAAACAACCAAAAACACACAGATGAGCAACAAATGGCTTGTGATCATGCCAAGCCTCATATGGAGTGATATGTTGGAGCAAGACAATCAACAATTGGTGATTATATGAAGCTTATAAATGAAGATATGAAGGAAAGATTGAAGTCTAACTTCATGAAGTGAAGTGAAGGTTCAAGAAGAAAAGGTCTATAACCATATGTACATTAGTTTTGTAAATACTTCAAAATACTTGAAGTAATGACAAATCAATACTCACATGTATATATATATATATATATATATATATATATATATATATATATATATATATATATATATATATATATATATATATATATATATATATATATATATATATATATATATATGTGTGGTCGTATTAGAAGAGTGAGATGAAATATAGATGAGATAGAGAAGAATAGATTATGAGTATTGTGTGTATCATCTATCAGATGTATGATGAGTTGAATAGAATGTTCAGAGAATTGCGTGTCGATCTTTTCTCCATTTCTCCTTCTGTGTTTGATTATATCAGAAATCCTTTTGTAGACATCTAACTCCATAGTTAATCTATCTATGGTTAAAGTTTAAGAGTCCATTTGCAAACAAGCTGAGAGAATTTTGTGTAGGAACATCTATATGTGAGAAAGTGTTGAGTGTCTTCTGAAATGGGCGCAATCTCGATGATCAAATAATTGATCACTTCTTAGTGCACTGTGTAAAGTTTTATGCAAATGAGGAGTCAAAATCTAAGTTGGAAGGTAAGCCATCTATTTCTAAAATCATTTGCTTAAATGGGTTCTAGTTTGGGAGAACTATGTGTTAGAAGTTACAGGTGTCAAAGTCGACTCTACAAGAAGACAGTTTCAGATATATGTAGATTGTTTGGATCATTTCTCATAATCTACTTAAGCTTTTGAAGTGTTGTAACTTGGAAGAGTTTATACAAAACATTCTACAAAGTTTCATTAGAAAATTTACACAATTGATTAGTTAATCAATGAGTAATGTGCAACAGACTTTCCTGTGAAGTGACTTTCTTCACAGTTATCGAAAGTCTTGATAGTTTGGTACTTGTCTTTCAAAATTGGTTGACGTCTAAAGTTATTCTTGATATAGAGGTGGTCTAACATCAAGGATACCTTGTTCTTTTGGAGATTATCACTCTCCATGAGTGGTATCAGAGCAGGATTTATCAGATTTGAGGAAAAGGAATACCCCACTTCTGCAGAAATACAAATTTCAAACCTTGAAGATCCAAAAGGATAAAGAGTGAAAGAAACACTAAAGGGAGACACAAAAAAGCAATCATAAGGACAAGAAGGAGTAAACTTTGAAGCTAAGGTACATTCATTCCTTATTAGATTAAAGATTTGATAGTATAGGTGAAGAAAGGATGGGAGACAGCCTCCAAATTGAGAAGTTGGATAGAGAGAATTATCCAGCTTGGTCTATGCGAATGGAAGCTCATCTTATGAGCAAAGATCTGATGGGATACATCACAGGAGAGGAAGAAAAGCCAGAGTTCAAAGATCCTAGTGTTCCAACTAGGGAGGAGCTTGTAGATTTAAAGATTTGGATGAAGAAGGATGCTCAAGCAAGGAGCATAATATACATGGCCATGAATGATTATTTGCTTCCTCATATCAGAGGACTTGAAAGTGCAAGTGACATATGGAGTGCTTTGGAAGAGCATTTTTAGAATACAATGAAATCAAGGAAAGCTTCATTATGGGCAGAGTTTACTACATTCAAGAAGAAGACTTCACAATCAATATCTGATTATGTGACAAAGATGAAAGACATTGCTGATTCTTTAGGTGTAGTTGATGAAGATATTGAAGAAGAAAAGTTGGTAAGACAAATTCTCACAGGGCTAAGAGGAGATGAGAAGTGGAAGCCTTTTATATTGTCTACAGAACTTTCATTAGATCATTTCACTCCTGATTTGAATCAATTGTTAGGACATATGCTAACTTTAGAGAATGATATCAAAGGAGATATTGATAAGAGTGCAGGTCATGCAATGTATTCTAAAGACAAGAAGAAAGCTAGCAAAGGAAAGCAACAATCAGTTGAAGATGAAGGTATTGCAGGTCAAGCAAACTTCCTGAGGGGAAGAGGAAGTGGCAGAAGTAGAGGAAGAGGCAGAAATAACAAAGATAATGTTAGAGCTTGTTGGATATGTGGTAAGACCAATCATCTATCTCATGATTGTTGGCATAATAATAAAAGCAATGGTAATTTTAATCAGAACGTTAATCAAAGAGGAAGAGGTGTAGATATCAGAGAGGAAACTTCAGAGGAAGAGGTGGTAGGAATTCTTTTGGAAGAAGTGGAGGAAGAAACTTCCAAAATCAATCCTATAATAACACCTACTACAATTATGCATCAGATTAGAAAGAAGATTCAACTCTTATTATGAACGCAACATGTGAAGCCTCACATGAAGACATGAGAGTATTTTATATTGACTTAGGATGTAGCAATCATCTGAGTGGAAACATTGCTTTGATGACTGATCTAGATCATAAGGCAGTCAATCACATAGTTCAAACAAGTGACAATACAAAGTAGAAAGTGAAGTCAATTGGTTTAGTTAAAGCAAAAGATGGAAGTACTCTCTTGAGTAAGGTTTTGTATGCTCCTACAATTCCAAAGAATTTTATTAGTGTAGGACAAATTGTGGAAAAAGGATATGAGGTAAGGTTCACTAATGATGGAGTTTATGTTGAAGACCCTAGTCAAGGGTATAAACAAATTGTTACAGGAAAGAAGGAAGGAAGGCTCTTCACATTAAAGATACAAGGTAATATTGGACATGCTATGTTCAAATATGGAGAGCAAAAGGTGTCTGAATTGGATCTTTGGCATAAAAGACTTGGACACTTTAATGAAAGAGGTATCAAAGAAATGATTAATAATGGTTCAGTACCTGGATTACCTAATGTTTTGGGTCAACACATGACATACAGATATGAAGGATGTCAGTTAGGCAAGGCTCATAAGCAATCATATAATAAGCATGGCATAGCAAACTAGCAAAATTCTGATCAACAAACTATGCATGCCAAAGCTTTGCATCTAACATAGCCTAAGAATCATGTACTACATATGCTGAATGATTCAGAGATCTTTCATAGTCTATGAGCTTATACAGCCCACGACATAAAATGCCAAAAGCTATAATCACATCGCCATTTGAAAGATCATGAACCGTACACTTGTCATCAAAAAATTTCATAACCAAGCCAATCTTGGCTAATGTAGAAACTGATAACAGGTTTTTCTTGATCCCTGGCACAATAAAGCATCTGACAAAGTGAAAGAACTACCATCAACAGTAGTCAAAATGATCTTACCAACTCCCATAATAGGATAAGAGGAGTTGTTGGTGCATGTAATAGTATTCCCTATAGGGGTAGGCTCGAGTGAAGAGAAGAAACTACGCTGCAAGGTAATATGTTTGGTCGCCCCACTGTCAAAATACCAAACATCTGAGTCTACTGCAGAGATGCACTGCTCATGAGAAGATGGGTCAAAACTGCAGACAATAGTAAACGCCCATTCTTCTTTCTGCACAAGATTAGCAGACTCTGTTTTTGGTGTAGAGGCCTCTGCAGCAACCATTCTAGCCTCTTTCTTCTTTGCTTCTTTAGCAGGCAGTTTTGGAGAGTTCTTTATGATATGATCATTTCCTTTATAGTACTTGTGAAACAATTTCTACTTTTCTGATTTCTCCTCACCTTTATCTTCCTTCTTCAAATGTGCAACATTTGTAGATTTCTGCTTACTAGTTGAATAGATCCATTTTCCTTTGCCCTTTTGACCATTCAAGAAAGCTTGATCTACAACACGCATAATGGACCTGTTCTGCCTAGACGGATTTTCCTGCAAGAGAACAGAGACTAACTCCTCAAATGACAAGGCATTTGGATTGCCTTTCATCATTAACCGAAGAGTAGAAGCAAAACTCTGATATGAATCAGAAAGACCACTCAAAACGGTCTGCATAAGTGAGCTATCTGGTATAACCTCATTAGCAGAAATCAATTGTTCCTTCAAGTCTTTGATCTTTGTTAGAAAATTGTCCATAGAATCACCTTCATTCATGTTCTCACTCTCCAACTATTTTCAGAATTAAGAAACACAAGCCTCATTCCTAGCTTTGTACAATGTGGTAAGTGTATCCCAAGCATCTTTAGCTATTCCGTAAGAGTGAATATGAAGAATAATGACATGTTTGACAAAAAAAATCTATCGATGCATGTACATGGGCAACTCTGCCATCCCAACAAATTTGCTCTACAGTAGGTGCAACAGAAACTATAGCACGAATAGGAATATGCAAAATATCATCATCTTCGACACCTTCTGCCTCAGCTTCTCTACGGGTGTGATAGGACGTTTTTCAACATCCTACACAATGTTCCATAGTCCTTTTGCAACCAATACATGTTGCATCATATAAGCCCATACTAGGTAGTTGGTACCATCCAACTTATCCTCAACAGCCAACATACGGAATACATCACTGCTTTCAGCCATGACCGGTGACTAAAATATCTTGATGCACAAAATTGAATGTATCTCAAAAAGTTGAACAAACCTACCCAGACAAATTTCGCTAGACTTGTAACAAACTTCGAGACACTTATAGTGGCGAACAAAAACTGGTATATACCTTTGGCACAAAAAAACAAAATAGCCTACACATGCACTGCGATAGTGCATTCAGAGGCCGAAACAAGTTAAGATCGCGATTTTGGCACCACATAACAAAGCTGTTTTGATCTCAAAAACATGTTGAGTATGCTCACCAAAATTCGTGTGATCCTGAGACTCTAACCGGAGGAATGTCGATGACACCCTAGATGAAGCGATGAACTCCTCTGATACCAATTGTTGGAGATAGACATCTCTGGAAGCACGTGAAGAGCACAGGGAAGGAGAAGAAGCTTGGAGCACAACACACAATACTCAATGTATTAATAGAGAATGTACAAAGATAAGTAGCCCATTAGGGCAATAGGCGTATATACAAGCCGGGGGAAAAAACGTCCTAAATAGGGAAAAAAGTGCCCCGGGAGTCCTAGTGTGTTCACACATGACTACCTAAATATATCAACATTTTTAGTGACAAGAGCTTTTGACTTCTTCTCTTTCAATTCCTTTCTTACTGATGCTTTAGGTACCTATCTCGGCTGCGACTTTATAGGAATCTCTCTATTACTTAATTCTAAGCATCCACTCATGCTTTCTAGATTTGTACCAAAATCCCTTTAAGGATAGGCAAACATTATGTTACCTTCCACATACTTAGGTATCATCTTCGTGGTTTGCAGAATACACTCTTGGAATTTCTTTACTCTGTTCAGACTTCGAACAACTTACTCTTTTCACAATTTTCCATTAGATAAATAAAACCTCAGTGAATAATTTCCAAAAGGAATTTTATTGCAAATACTTGGGCAAACGTCATAGTAGTTCCAATCGCAAGTTCTTGGACAATCATGGCCAAGCTTGATCAAGTATGGTTGACCTTGCAACTAGAATAAAGACGTAGTCTTTATCTTTAAGATCTCCTGATCTTTCAAAAGCTTCTTTGCTTACCCACGGGATTGTTTTAGAGATCTTTCCATTCAGCTTAAGTCCAAGCATACACTGATGCCTCTTAGATTCAAAAGCTAAGAGTCTTTGATATACATTTAGCTTATATCAATATTTGGACTTAAGTACCAATATTGGTGGTTTGGGAATTGCGGGGAACCACCTACTATTAAACTTACTTGAAAGATTCCAGTCTCACATCTAGGGAGATATTTTACTTTCAAGAATTTTAGACTCCTTCCAAGGAATCAAGTAATAGTACACCAATGATTCATCTTTGAATGTTTTTCTTTCGAGTCCAATGATTCATCTTGGAATCTTTTTTTTTTATTGGAATGATTTTTTAAAAAGAAATCTTGGCTTTTGGACAAACAATAAAGCTTCAAATCTTGGTCTTATCCAAAAGATATTCCTTTTTAACCAATAAAATAGATAACCAGACTATTTTCTTAATTGACTTATCTTTAAGAAGTAGCTTAATTCCCAAAGATTACTTTGATGTATCTTTTAGGAAAATATCTTGATTCCCAAAGATTACTTTGGCTTGGGTTTCTTCTTTAGGCTCTAACTAGCTTAAACAAAACCAAGCATACTTTTCTCATGCTTAAGCACACTTTTCTCATGCTCAAAAAAGTGCTTAATAAAGTTTCCATGCTTTTTGAAAACTTTGCATCTTCACTAGAGATGTAGTCATGGAACCTAACATCCAATTATTGAACACTAAAGTTCAAATGATGCTAAAGTTTATTTAATTCTTTGATTTTCATCTCGTCAGGATGAAATCAAAGAAAAAACTTCAAAAGTTCCATGACTTTTTTTAAATTGGGAACATATTAACTATCCTTTGAACTTGAAAGTTCAACTGATTTAAGTTCCATTTAATTTTATTTGATGCTTATCACATCTTGGGCAAGAATTACATAAAATTCTAAAGGAAACTTTATCAACCTACTTGTATGCATGGTTTCTTCAATCCAAGCTCATGGCTACATCTAGGCTTGTTGTTAAGATTCTCTAGGTTTTCTCCTAAACTTAGAGTCATCATGGAAATTTTCAAGTAGCCCTATTTTCTTGCCATTCCAATGAGCAAGAAAATTGAACCATTGACTTTTGAAGAACCTACTTTCCCTAATCAAGACTCGTAATTTGTGATACCTAACTATCATGTTTGGGAAAAACAAACTAACTACTTGAGTTGCACGGCAACTAGGAGCATTGCAACTACCTAGTTTGCTATTTTTCCTTACTATCTAAGTCGAGTTAGAAAAAAAGAGGTAATGAAAGTATACGTATTCAACTACTTAACAAAAAATCATGCATATGCACATGCTTATTCTTGTATGCAAATGCACATGAGTGCATGCATGTGTTGGCATTCTCCTTTCATGCACCAAACTTAAATCAAGAAATTCTTGAGCTTGAAAATGTGTGTTCCCAATCATCCATGCACAAACATTCTACTTTCTAGCTTTTAAAAAAGATTCAATCGTTCATCTGCATAAACTTGATCATTAACTATCTTTTTCAAGCAAGATGAATATGTGTTTTGTGCATAAAAACATTCTTTAAAAGGGAGAAATGCACCAACATTCTTTCGTAGATGCATGGCTATGTGTGATAGGTGTTTCCATACTTTGATGCTCTCCTATTTTTCTTTCATTAAATTGCATACAATGCTTTCAAAATTGAAGATTTGTTCCTACTTCAATCATAATAGCACTGCATTCTATATGAAAGCATAGAGCAAAGCACGTATTTGAAATGAAAGCATCAACTTAGAAAATACTTATCTCCCAATTAAGCTATGTCCTTCCAATGATCCTTAGGAAGATCCAGTCTCCTTCCTTTGGTCATCAAGAAAACTCTTCCCATGCTCGTAACTACCTTGGGACCTCTTTCTTTCAGAATAGGAGGTTGACGTATTGAATCTTGATAGTATGCTATCTAGAATGGGTTGAGCTATGCATACTGCCTTTGACCAATGAGATACTTCAAATTCTCGTAAACATTCCCGAGCTCTATTGTTAAGCTTTCATGTAACGTCATCGTGGATAGAACAACATTCCGAAAAATAAAATGTAGAGGTGGTAGGTTCCATTCTCGTGCTCGACTTTTACAGAAGCTATAAATGTAGTATTTTGTTTTCGAGGCGAAAAATTGCATAATAGATTAAAATGAACAACTATCCCCAGATATATCAAGATGTTGTCTTCCATAGTGTAACTCAATCAGAATTGTATGTCACGGGTTCAATTCCTGTGAACACTACCTTTGAAAAACCAAAAACATATTTTTTTTGTGCCCAACAGGAAAACTTTGCATGAAGATTGACCTCTGGAGATTTAAATCGTTAACAAATTTTCGGCCTTGTGGTTGAGGAACAACGCTCTTTGTCAAGAGGTTGTGAGATCAAGTACGATCAGTGCTAGGTTAGCTTTATCTTGACTAAGTGTATTCTTTTGCTATCATCTACAATTTGGCGACACCCGTAGCCAAAAAAACAACATATTGAAATAATAAACAAGAAACTTGGTTGTCCTTCACTGTAGGCTTTTGTGGTTGAAGCAACCTACTATCAATCAGTGGTCATGGATTCTAATCCTGGCAATGTGATCGCATGTGTATAGCTCTCTTCTTTTGCAAATGGTGGAGAAGCTATACAGTTTAAATGAAGATTTAATCTGACCCATTGAAACCATCACTACCATAGCTTTAGTGGATATGAGGAAGTATCACCAAAGATGACCTCGAGGTTCAAATCCTATATGTAACCCTCTAAAGAGTTTCTTCATTTTTTCTTGTGTTGGAAGCTTCTGCAACACTAAATTAAGAGATAATTAAAGTTGTAGAAATGTCCTATCACATGTGCACCTCGGTGTGATGGATAGGGGAGAGCCCTTTGAAGTAAAGGTTACGATTTTGAGACCCGGTTGTTACCTCTTAAGAACAGAGCACCTTTTGCCTCTCCTTCCAGCTATAGACATCACAGAAATGAACATTTAAATATCCAAGTGTCAAACATGTAACTACATGTGTGCCAAGTGTCCCTATTAACCAAATTTAGCTCAAGTGGATGCTTCTAGAAGGTTCTAGAGTTCTTTGGGAAAAACACTCTCCCCATTTACCACATGGGGTTTGAACCCAAGACCTCCACATTCACATCCTTGAGTCTTAACCGCTAGGCTAAGTGGATCACTTGGTTACAAGAGTAAATGATGTTATAGTAAGTCTAGACTCAAGATCTTTGGTCATACATACAAGAGACCAAACGGTGTCTGATTTCAGATCCGTTTGAATTGGCCAAAACCTTAGATCATAGACTTAAGGTATTACAAAACTTTACACAAACTTTGGATCAATCTCCAAGATCATTGAAAAATACTTCTTTGTGTGAATTTTCTTCAACTTCAGAAAGTCTGTGTCACAAATAGACTTCAATATCTACACAACTTCAGATTTAATTATTCAAATGATGCAAAACATTTGAGGCTACCTTTGCACAACTATAATGATCATTATTTCTCCAAAAGAACTATTAAATCTTTGATTTGATCACTTAGATGAAATGTATATCAGAAACTATCTTCCTAACATGGCAACTTTGACATGGTCAACTTCATAATATTTCTATACCCATTTTGCTAAATCCTTTTAGCCATAGCTGCCTTATCTTCTAACTTAAATTTTGAATACTCTATCATAAAAAACTTTACACTGAGAACTGAGATCCAAGTAAATCTTTGAATAGCAAAATGCATGATTCTGAAAACTTCACTTGGAGACTTCTACATATGAATGTTCCTACTTGCCATACACACAACTTGAAGAGATTTAGATCATGAAACTTTAGTCATAGCTTGCTTAACCTCTGAATTAGATGTGTACAAAAGATGTCTTGATCCTTATGATCAAGCTGAGAGAAATCTAAGATAGACTTGATACTATTTTGAGAAGAAGACTCTCTACACATCTATCACTCATAGACTTGAACTCTATTAGTTCTAATCCCTTAATATATTGACATCATTGACTTATATATGTACATTTGTACTCTTCCCATATCTATTACATGACTCTCTATCATTCTTATAAGTATTCATGGCTATATTAAAAGAATTTTCGCTCATTTTGTACATATGTGTACATACTATTTCTTCCTTGAATTTATTGACTTTCTTTTGATCTTTGAACTACTTCAATCAGTTCATAATCACCAATTATTGATTTCTTTGCAGCAACAAGATTATCTCCAATGTAGCATACGTATCCATGAGTAGATCTTCTATCATATGTATTGCCTTCCCAATTTGCATCACTAAACTCTTTGATTCTTGTGTCAGAAATGAAACCATAGTACAAACCTTCATTAGAAGTTCCTTTGATGTATCTTATCACTCTTTGTGTTGAAATTCAATGAGTTTTCTTTGTACAATGCATAAATTGAGACAAAACACCAACAACATATGAAAGATCGAATCTAGTCTTGTCAAGGTAGCATACATCAGATCACCTACAAAACTTTGATACATCTTCATATCTTTTAATTCTTCCCCTCCATACTTGCTATACTTATAGGTTGTTTTCTTTCTCTTGATGACCTTCTTATCTCTACACTTCTTGATGTCTCTACCTCATCATGCTCTGGATCAAATCTTGGTCTATCTTCATCTCCATCGTTATCATGAATTTCATCTTCATATACTTGCATCTTTGATTTTCCTTTCCTTGTCTTCATGAATTCTTCAAAATCTGCATGAATATTATTTGAACCCATATTCCATGTATTTTCGTCATCAAATGTCACATCTTTAGGAATAAGAAATTGTTTTCGATATGGACTCCACAACTTGTAACCCATTTTTTTATCATCATATCCTATGAAGACATACTTCTCTGCTTTAGGTTCTAGCTTATGTCTCAATTGACATGGAACAAAAGCATACGCCAAACATCCAAATATTTTCTAATGATCAAGAGTAGGTGTAGCTCAAGCATAAGCACCACCTCCTTTACTTGTCAATCCATGGAGACGTGAGGACCGGTATGAAGACCATGAGCAAGTGAAGGCACAAGTGCGTGAGTGAAAGCACACTAGCATGCACACGCATACACACACACACAAGGCAAGATCAAAGAGAAGAACAATGGAAGGACTTTGATTACCAAGGAAATCACTTACAAAAGCTCTATTATCTAACAAGCTAACCCCCAAAAATGAGCTCTCTAGCTCGTTATATAGTTTCTTGACTAGTTTTGGCCCTACCCAGACCTAGTGTCCGACGTAGTTAAAAATTAAGTTCTAGGGCTTATTTGAGGTCTCAAACGAAGTATAGAGATTATGAAAATTGGTAGGATGATCCTTCTAACACTCCTCAAGCTCAAGGATGCCTTGTCTTGAAAACAATGGAGTTAGAAAAATATGAAGTGGTATTTACAATGGCTTTTGGTGATGAAAATCACCATTTTTATAGGGATTTCTTGTGAAAATTTGACATGTACTTCTTGGAGTTGCTACTTGCTCCTTCTTCTTGAGTGTCCACTTCTTTGACATGTTCTTGCACCTTGTTCCTGACCTTGAGTGCTAACGCTCCCCCCCTCTCAAGTCCGCCGTTCCTAATAGACCCTTGTTGTAGTGTTTGTTCCAAGTATTGCATTGAGAGGTAGTGTTCATTCTATATGAACAAGAGCTGTCTAGCTTCCAACTGTGGCAGGGTTGGTTCTCCAATTATTTATTTGTCACTATGAGCCTTTGCAAGATGTAGTCCTTTGGTATGTGCTTCTTCCTTGGATTTGAGCATGAATGGGTCATTCTGAGCCTCCCTTGATGTCATTTAGAGCTTCCAAAGATGATGCTCATAGTAGTCATGCCAAGTATTGGTAACCGATAGTGGATGATGGGTAAATGTGTTAGTGCATGGGTTGAAGAAAGCATGTGCCTTGTGCACGGCCTTGTAATGTGGGCCTATGCATGCTTACTTGGAAAATGCATTGGAAGAAGTATGGTGAAAAAATTGGAGGTCTTGAACTAAGCGCTCAAGGGTATGCTGACGAAGAGGTTTCCAAAGCTATCATTGTTATAATGTTGCCCAAAGTAAGGATTCTTGCCATGGTGAATGGTCAATCAGTGTTTATCTATTCGTGTTGTACACCCGACATTGTGAGGGATCATTGGCTAGTCTATCATTGTCGATGAATATCCGTATTGATGGTCCACTGATGGAATTCTTTGAGTTCCTGGTCCTATCTCCTCTCTTCAAAGCAACATTTGCCAAATACTGAGAATTGAATTTCTTTATATTCCTTGACAAACAGAATTGGGTAACTACATCAAGCTTAGTTTCACATATTCTCTTTAACTCACCATAAGCCAAAGTCTTCTCATCCAGTATACAAGGATTTGCAAGGTACGAGAACTACCCCTTCTAGATATCTCCTTGGATGCTAGTGTGCATACAGTGGCTAAGAATCTCTCAAATTGCGGACCTTCAAGCTCTTCCCTCCTACCAAGGTAAGGGGAAACAATAGTTTTGGATGCCATGTTCTTGACATCTACTAGATAAGACAACAATAATATCAGCTGCTAGACAAGACACACTTCTATCAAAACTGATAAATGCCCGATCATCAATAGTTCCTCCATCAACTATGCATGACTCCTTCATGTTCCATGAGCCACACCTAGGAACAAGCTCTCGCTCTCTCTTTTTCTTCTTCTTCTTTTTTCTTTTCTCTTTTTTTTTTGTTTTTTTTGGAATAATGGCACAAAACAAGAAGAAAGATGTTAGAAAGAGTAAAAATAGTTGACATATGTCAATGTGCTCTTGTGCTTGGGACTCTCAAATGTGTCTATGCACGGCCGTGTAATGTGGCCCTATATTAATGCATACTTTGGAAATGCATGACCTAAATGATGCAAAAGACAGGGTTGTGCAAGGAGCACATGGTTATCCCTGGTCGAGGCTTTCGATGTTACTTGTGGATGTTGATGTCATCTTTGAAATGATGTAAGCACTTGATTGTTGAATGACAAATTTTCCTTCCTCTTTATGGGAATCCATTTGAGAACGGTCTTTGACTATGTAGTGATCACCTTTGGCCTATTCATCCTTGGCTGGCTTCTTACATTTTGTATCCTTTGTGGTTGGCTCTTTGGCTCCGTGAGGCCTACCGATGCTTTTGGCTTCCATACCCATACCATAGCTTCTGGTCTTCTGGCTCTTGTGGAAGAGGTGGGTTAGTCTGCTTTTGGTCTTGGTGTTTGGTTTTGACCCTTGCCTCGCCTTCGCTTCTTTGTTGAGACTTTTCTCATGTGGGAGAGCATAGGTTGTTGTGTATGTAAGAGCTTCTTGGATACCCATATTTGTAATTGTTCTCGTTGAGCTACAACTAATTTCTTAGGCATCCAAACTTGTCAGATACCTTGTGGTTGAGCTTTTCCTAGCTTCTGCATTTGTCTTCTGGCCTGGTTGGCATGCCTAGATGGGAATTGTGGGGGCAAGGCTGGTGGTTGTCCTCCTTTTTGTACCTAGATCTCCTTCATGCCGGAAACTGATTCCCTGTTGACTGATATCTTTCTACTTGATATGATGGTTGTCTTGAACTATTGTGCATGCCTTTATGGTGGAACTACGATGGCTGCATTAGTCTTTGAAGAAGAAGAGAGATCCATGTGCTTGTGAGTCTGTTCTTCCAGGATGGACCTTCTACATCATAGAGATTTTGACACATACAACATCTTCTTCTATAAGATTAGTCTTTGAAGAACTAAGAGAATGTGTGATTCCTGCATTTGTTAGCATGCAGTTCTCTAATTCTATTGTAATGCATTGGCCATGTACCCAGACTTGAAGAAGTTGATTTCTTAGGTTTAAGTTGACTGCATGGTCATAGATCTAGTCTTGACTCAAGACAAGTGGTTCATTAAGGTCCTCATCTTGACACACTAGCATTTTGACTCTCATTGGAACACCCTGAAGATAGATGGGAAGCTCTACCTCACCTAAACAAGGGGTTTCCACACCTCCCAATCCTATGAGATAGGCTTCTATGGGATTGATGTTCAACTGCAAGTCTTGGCAGTAGGAAAGTCTAACTACACTAGTTGCTACACCTGAGTAAATCAATGCTCTCATAGTCCTTAAATTCTCTCTGTGTCCTAACTATAAGGTCACAAAGGGATTTTGGTCGATTATTTGAGAAGTAATTATGCCCGATTTTTGGCACATGTCCATGTGATATTTTGGGGCTTTCAGGTGGACATCTAGGCCTACTCCCCTTAACTTATTTTGCCTAATGCGCTCTCGAGCCTCTGCTTGTGCTTCTTCTCTAACCCTTGTCTCTTCTTCTTTTCGCTTCTTAGCACTGTTGAGTCTCATTAACATATCCTCTGTAAGAGGTTCTTGATATAGCTTGACCCTACATACACTTATATAATTTGGCAAGATGTCACCTTATAGAGTGGCCAACTGAACCGCACCACTAGTGGAAATTCTGTTAATGATCATTAGTCCATATCCTCTTTTTTCCAACTTACAGACATCCTGCTTTAGTTTATAAATGAACACTAGATCTCCCTCTTTCAGTCCCTTATCCTTTATGTGTGCATCAAAGTATTCCTTTTGCCTTTTGTTTACAACATAGAAACCTGCTTTTGCTCCTAGCCTTGTCCCACCTAAGCGTTCTAAATCAAAGATTCTGGAGGACAACTCATGTCCATTCCACTCATGTTCTTGTGCTACCTTTAAAGCTGGGATTACGAAATCTAATGGTAGCACAATGTTCTAGCCAAAGAACATCTGAAATGGGGTGGCATTGAGTACCATTTTGTAGGGAACTCGGTAAGCCCAAACAACATGATGAAGTTGTTTGTCCCAATCAGAGCGTTTATTATTTACCAATTTTGTCAATACATTACATATGATCTTATTTGTGCTCTCTGCTTGTCTGTTAGCTTGTGGATGATAGTGGGCTGACTTCTTATGTATCAACATGAATTCTTGGAGAAGATGCTCAATGAATTCATTCAAGAAGTGCGTACCTCTATCACTTACTAACTCGAATGGTAACCCGTATCTAGTGAAGAGGTTCTCGAATAAGAACTTAGCTATTGTTCAAGCATCATTCTTTGTTGTGGCTTTTACTTCATCCCACTTTGTAAGGCAATCTGTGGCTATAATAATGTACTCTGCATGGTAGTTTCTAGCTCAGGGATTAATAGGACCTATGAAGTCTATGCCCCACTTCAAGAACGCACGTCCTCCCATCATTGGTATCAAATGCATCTCATCTTTCCTGATAGGATATTGTGCATGTTGGCATGTGTCACATTTCTTCACATAGGTATGTGCATCCATATGAAGAGTTGGCCATCAAAGTATTGAGAATAGAATGGTCTTTATTGCTTGGTCAGGATCAAAGTGTCCACCTGCAACACCACTGTGTGTCGTTTCTAAGACTTTCAAATAATTTGATTCATGAACGCACAATCTTAAGTAACCATCTTTGCCTCTTCGATATAGGTTCTCTCCTACTAAGGCATAGTCTTGAGCTCCTTGTTCCATGCTTCGTTTCCCTGCTAGACTAGCCTCTTTGGGTAAGGTTCTCGATCTCCTAAACTCTACCAATGGAGCACTCCACTCTAAATTTAACGATACGTGATAAAGGGTCACATGCTCCACTCGGGGTTTTTCTTGGCACACTGGACAATTCTTAATCCACTCATGTATTTCTTTGTCCATACTAGGCCAATACACTCCTAAACATTTCAAATTTTGCAATGTTCTTTGCTTAGAATAGTGATTTCCTAGAAATCCTTCATGTGCTTGTTGCAACCAACTACTATGCCCATCATCCTCGACACAACAAGCTAATACACCCTTCATATCTTGTTTGTACATGCTTCCTACCAATATTTGATAGTTTTGTGATTGTACAATTTCCTCTTGGTTCGTTTTCACATTCTTACTTGTGGGTTCAAAGGTTAGGATAGGTACCAACTTATTTGTCCATTTATGAACAACTTCTAAATTGAACAGATAAGCATCAGGTAGTTTATCCGACACTCTTTGTGGTGACTCTCTTGAAGTTATGCGAGAAAGGTGATCCACCGTGAGGTGGGTCCTACCTTTCTAAACAACCACTTCAAAGTCATATTCCATTAGTACGAGGAACCGTCTTACTAATCGTTTGATATTGCAAGGTTTATTGACCAAATATAATAAAGCTTGATGATCTGTAATAAACTTGAATTTTTTGGCCAATAAATAGTGTCTAAACTTCTTTACAACCTATACCATGCCGAAGCCCTCTTGCTTAGTTGTGGTATAGTTTCATTCAACTACGGTTAGTTGTCTGCTAGCATATGCTATGGGTAAATCTAAATTTCCTTGACCTGTGGGTTGTGCTAACACACATCCTATTGCGTGATTGGATGCATCCACATGGACATGGAATGGTTTATTCCAATCAGTAGTGTTCAATATTGGTGCTGTGTACAAACGTCTCTTGAGCTCATTGAAAGAATTCTCACATTCGTCGTTCCATTTGAAATTTGTCAACAAGGCATTCAGAGGTTTAGCTATTATTGCATACATGTGGATCAACGTACGGTAATATCCACAATGGCCCATAAAGGCTTGCACCTCTTTAATATTCTTTGATGCATGTGAGAGGCTCTTCTTCTTTTTGAGTAAATACTCCGACATCGTCTAGATACTGCTTATCTTAGTTAAGGCAACTATCCATCACAATGGACTCTAGATCATCATCGTCCTCTTCCTCTATAACCTCATTAGAGTCACACTCTTCTAGCAAGGGTTGACACATGAACACTGAAATATCATAACCCTCCTCATCACAATGAGGTGTCCATTGTTATTCATTGACAACAATGACCATGGTGGCTAGGATTTCTGCCCGACCATGAGGCTCAAATTCCTCATCTAGAAAGATCATCAGTGTGTAGGCTAGGTCTTTAGTTGGTCTTTCTCCTTGAGAAGTTCCTTCTTCTCTCGCCTTTAAGCTTTTTTCCTCTTCCTTTGTGACCTTGCACGTCCACAAATGAGTATCTTCATGCATCCAGGATGGGTCAGGAGAACTTCTAGAATGCACAGAGATTGAATCTTCTTTCGCTTTGTGGATAAGATTCCACTGTAGGGGTGGTACATCTCTGAAGGTGTAATCCTTGAGATTGACCTTCGTGGTGACCCCTAAGTGCTATAAGTACAAGGAGTTTGTTCCCCAATCCTGTACTATTCGCAATTGTCATAGGAAGGGTCTTCCTAGGATCATCTCATCCACATTATTTTTCTCAAAGTCACATACAACAAAGGTGTGCTCAAACTTTACCCCACAAGTGGTGAGAGTTATCCCTTCTAGCAATCCTAGAGGTCTTTCAACATGGCCATAAGCCATTTTGAAGCTTCATTCTAGGTTGTCTTAATGTGGATTTGCCCCATTGCTTCCACAAGGAGGTGGTCACAATAGCAACACCAACACCTGAATCTACGATCACTTTGGTTTTGTAACCTTGGTAGGTGATTGGAAGATAAGTATTACCTTCTTCACCTTCACTCATTTCCCCTATTTTATCGAGAGGTATCTCTAGAACTTTCAGCTTAGAGACTACTTTTGACATATTGGAATCAAGTTCGGGGATCTGATCCTTCACATGATTCCATAGTTCGGGTTTTAGTTTTAGCAGCTCTTCTACGGTAAGATGACACTAAACCTTAGCATTCTTCACAACATCAGTGTTCCTTGGAACCATTGAGTCTTCGTTTCTTACCAGTATTGTGGGAGCTCTGATCTAGAGAGATTTAGATTCCCATGGGCCTGCGAATTGTAGTAGTTCTTGTAAAGACTTAGATTCAATCTCATGAATAGGAGGGGGATCATCCTTCTCCTTGGCCCATTTCTCTTCTTGTATTTCTTGGAAGAACTCTTAAGAGTACTGTTGAATTGAAAGAGGTGTTCCATCATCCACAGAATCAGGAACATAAGCTTTCGTTGGTGGCGAGCTTTCTCTTTCAACTACTAGTTGAGCCTATGGAGGTAAAGAATCCCGGGGCTTGTTTACCAACTGCTCTAATCTTTCTAGTAAGCCCTGAAAATGCAAATCCGGTTTGAGAGAGTTTGTCTGATTGAACATTTGACAAGTCTCAAGCATAGCTTGAGCTCTACCATTTTCATGCACATTTTTGTTTGCTCAATCTCTAAATCTGCTCCAGGGTAACTCTTGTCTAGGTTTGTAGTTGTAGTCCCTTCTTGAAGTCGAGCTTGGTAGGCCTTGAACATCATGTCCAAGCCTTCAAGGGGTGGATCGCGAGAACAGATCCTAGTTGTGGTCTATTTACAATGGGTGGTGGGATGGGATGAGGTGGAGTGGATGGAGGTTCGGCATGCAAGGGGCTTTGAGATGCAATGACTTCTATTTTTGTTTTTGCATCTTTCAGGCTTTCTTCTAGTTTCTATAGGTTTTTTTATTCCACTTGCAATTGGCCTTCTCCCTAGTATCCTTCCATGTTCTTGTTTTTCTCTTACTAGGCTCTCGTGATTCACTTAACTCTGATTGTTCAGCTGGTTTATCCTCTTTTAAGGCTTGTGCTCTGGTGATTGCTTGTATAGAAGCCACGTTATCGCTACTAGCACTTGAATCCACCACTAAGCCTACTACATTAATGGGTGTAACCTTGGGTGCACTAGAGGGGTTCCTTGGATAATCTCTCGGGAGATGGTCTTTATCACCCTCAGGGCAAAAGGCTTGTATTGTGATGTTTGTTTTTGTCCCGGAGACGATGGGTGGGGACATTCACGAATGAAATGGTCACCCTAACATCTAAAAATGGTCCTCTAGGGGCTTGTGGTCTCACTTGTTTCACTTGGGGCCTACGGTTAGGAGTTGCATACATGACGTTGGAGTATTCAAGCTCCCAATGTTGTTCCATAGGTGGTGTTTCACATTGATATGGATAAGTCTCAGTATGCTTAGGTGACTTTGTGTAATAAGCTTGTGGACTATCTTCATAGGAGTAGTCAGAACTCAGAGCATGATGGTCATTCTCTGAGACCAATGGGGTCATTCACAACAATGCTCTATTAAGGTTCTCTTCTGCCACTACATAATTAATTGGAATTACCTTGGCAGAAGCTGGTGGTTGGTTTCCTAGGATTGGTTGTGGCCTATATGGTGCCTGATATTGCTGTTGTGGTCTATAATATGGCTACTGGTATTGATTCTGATACCTACCTTGTGCGTAAGGTTGTTGATAATTCTATCTAACACTCTGCCTATTGTATGGATAATCTTGAGCCATATGGTTCGTGTATTTTCTCTCAATAGTGCAATATGGGACATTCGTTTCTCTCAAGTTCTGGTTTTGCATTGAGCAAACGTTAGCCATGTGGTCCCCTCTGCAAGTATAACACCTGTTCAATGAGGCGACCCTTGGTGTGTGCATATTTTAGAATCCTAGCTTCTTGGCAGCTTGCTTGGCTATCTCATCTATTTCCGTGGAGATTCTTGAAGTATGACTAGTAAACTATCAGAATCCTTATAGAGTTTGGACAATCCTAACTCCTCACCCAAGTTGTCTTCTATGTCAATGCACATCCGCACAAACTCTTCTATGGATCTAGGCTCTTTAAAGTACACATATGATCTTAACTTTGTGCTTAGTAAGCCATCTAAAAACAAAGCCACTTGTTTGGCCGGTGTGGGTAATTCTAGAACAGGGCATCTTTCTATGTACTGTTTGAATCTTCTTCCTGCTAGTCATTGGCCTCAAAGGCATCTCATCTTTTCTTATCGGAATTGTCCATGTTAGCATGTGTCACATTTCTTCAAATTGGTATGTGCATCCATATGAAGAGTGGGCCACCAAAGTGTTGATGATAGAATGGCCTTAATTGCCTGGTCAAGCCCAAAGTGTGCATCTAGAACACTGCTACGTGAAACTTCTAAGTTTTTCAAATTCTCCATGCTTCATTTCTTGCTAGACTAGCCTCACTAGGTAGTGCTCTTGATCTCATAAATTCTACCGATGGAGCACTCCATTCTCGAATTAATGACACATGATAAAGAGTAGCATGCTCCATTGGGGATCTCTTCTAGCACACTGGACAATTCTTAATCCACTCATGTATTTATTCATCCATACTAGGCCCATTTTAGTCCTTTGTTGCAAAGCATGATGAGAGACAATCCTTCGGTCACTCCACATTCCATGATAGAGGATTAGTTCTTAGAGTTTATATCTCAGGCACCTCCATCACAATACTGGATTTTTGGTGGTAGCACTCCCCCGACCTCACTCGTACCAGTGGCAGAAGTATTCTGGAATGCTCGGTTGGTGGATCAATCGAACCACCTTGTTCCTTGGCTCACTAGGGTGACTCGATAGCAACTCAAGTAATAACTCTTTAAAGCAGTTAATCAAATAGTTAATAGAGATCAATTCTTAATGCTTGATCAAACTTTTCTTTATCATAGACCATGTTAATGTTTATCTTGTAGCATTTTCTAATCCCTTTTCGTGTCTTCTAATCATGCAATCAAACTATTATATATATCTATACACAATTGCATGTGAACGAAAAAAAAGCTCCACCTTTTATGAAACATAAGTCAGAAAGATTACGTTATAACATATCGCATGATTGTCCTTCTCAATGAAGAGGTCACAAAATATCATAGATCCTAAATACTATTGAGCATTGTTATCTAAGAAAATATGCATGAACATTGTTTGAGAATAAACAGATAAATGATCAGAGAGACTTCGTCGTTTGTTTGAAGAAAGACTAAATGAAATTCATATGTAAGAAGTTAATCTATTTATCTGAAATGGGGTGTGTTGTTATTTCTTCATGTCAAATCATTATGGTAATCTATGTTTTTGACAAAACCAACGTCTGTGAAATCCTCAATAGTCAGCAAATTCTCAAAATAACCCAATTCATCGGAGAAAAATGTAATAATTGTTGGAGCATCAAGCAACAACAAAGAAAACAAGGATGAACAGAACAGTTGGCTGCGAAATGAGTACGGCATAATTCTTTTTATCAGATCATGCAGCATAATAGAGCCTCCTATATCGCTTATGCTTATAAACAATACTCTGAAACTCGAGGTGGATGATAAAATTACTGCTATATGTAATCGTTCGAAAGTCGACAGAGAATGAGATTATAGTATGATGGCCAAATCGTTGTTTCATAAGACTTTTGAAGCAGAGATAATGCACGGATGCTATATAATATATCCTTCTAGAGATCGTTGAATATCACAATGCATAGTTTTATATTATTTAATAATTCAAATTCTATAAACTTTAACAATAAAACATTAATCATCTAATGTGATGTCAACACTCAACTCTGTATGTGCTATTGATGATCACACAGAAATAATAACCTCTAAAGATCAAAAGTTATCGTTCATTGTCATCCAATACGAACCCAATTTGTTATTCTTTCAAATAATAGAAGCGTAGACATTCAGAATGCTCTCAAAACAAATTCAATCATTTCAGTGTTTCTTCACAATTTGATAAGCTGGCAAACTTCACTGCTTTCCTCCTTCTCTACAGCATGCACCAGATCTCCCTTCCTTGTGTGTGTTTCACAACAAAACTTCAATTGGGAGATTTGTCAGATCATGAAGAATAGAAAAACGCAACAACCGAATAATTGAAATTAAGCATCAATACATGAATTCGTGAGTTTTCTGTTTAAACAACAGAAGCATATACGAACAAACCAGAAGAAAGCTCAAAGAGTTGTGTAAAGTGAGATTAGATGTACACAAGCTTGATCTAGCAGCAATTCCATGTTATTTGACTGTCCAACGAATATGATCTGAATAAGCTTTGATGGGGATTCCCTAAGTGATTCGGGGGAAGAATAGTGAGAAAACGGATCGCCTCATATTGGTGGCAAGCAGGCCCATCGCATGAGTAGTCCATTATGGGAGGATAAGAAAGCAGAGAAAGCATATCAGGGAAAGAATCAAGGTTCCTATGGCTCACATCTTTTTTCCTTCTTCGAAGTATCCATGCATGCTCTCCTTTATGCCTCAAAACTTCCATCTTTAGTGGTCAAGTAGATATGAGAAGTGGACAGATGACGACTTCCTTTCCAAAAAAAACGAGCTCTGTTTTCTTTAGTTTTGTCCTAGATAATAGAGAAGAGATGGGCTTCAAACAGCAAGAGCATCAATGCGTAGTTCCATAAGCTTCATGCAACCATCAAAATCCATTTTTTTTCATCCGTCTAGTGCCCAAGAACATATAATCGTCAAAATCTTCACCAATTTGGAGGATCAACATTCAATTATAAGGATTTTGGAAAATCTGTGAAAAGGAAAATTCTACAGAAAGTCTCCTGCACATATTTCTCTCATTGACTTATCAAATGTGTAACGTTTTTGATAAAACTTTGCACAAGGTGTTGCCTAAAGATTGCACACCTCCTCCAAGTCGAATCACTCCAAAAGATTCAGTAGATCTTGAGAAATCAACTTGACAAGTCACCTACGTCTAAAACTGTACTTTTGAAAAGTCGATTTAGATACCTATAACTTCTAAGACATGGTTCTCCAAGAATAGAACCCCTTTAAACAAATGCTTTTAGCCACAAGTAGCTTACCTTCTAACTTAAAGATTAAGTGATTTCTTGCTCAAAGCTTTAAACTGTGGAGTGAGAAATGATCAAATCATTGACTTCAAATTTTGCGCCTGTTTCAGGAACCAATGAACACTTCTTCACATACAAATGTTCCTACACTTAATTCTCTCAGCCTGATCACAATTAGAAGCTGAAAATTTGTACAGAGGTCAATCACCTATAGACTTAAACTTGTATAAAAGCATTTCACAAAAGATCTAACACAGAAGGAGAAAACTCCGAAACATCGGGCGCAAAATGTTTGTCATTTCTGAAGGAGTTTACAACTCAATGATGAGAGAGAGTTTAACTAGCTTCTAAGTTGTCTAATGACTCTTACAACTTCTCATTTCTCTATTCTGATGCTCTCTCATACTTGCCCCGACATTTTCCATAGTATTTATAGGCAAATATTTATAAACTTATGACTAATCAAAAGTATAAGTGACCTATATCTGAACTAATGTACATATATGTACATTTCTTTCAACTCCTGAATGTAAACTTCTTCTATGCTTCAAAACTTGATCTTGTCTTCATTCTTTGACTTCCAGAACTTCAATTGTTGATTGATCTGCACCAACAGCTCCCCCTCAATCATCAATTGAGGTTTTCTCTATCTTCTTTATACCTACCATGTCTTTAAATCTCTGTAGCTTTGGTCCATCCAAGCTTTTGGTAAGCATATCAGCTATCTGATCTTTTGTTGAAGTATGTATGACTTCAATTTCTTTATCCATCACCTTCTCTCTTAGACAGTGATACTGAATCTCAATGTGTTTGGTCCTGGCATGAAAAACAGGATTAGCAGCTAGATAGAATGAACTCATGTTATCTCCATGAATAGTAGGAGTACTCTGAATGATATCAAAACTTTTCATCAGAGTCTTAAGCTATATCACTTCCTTTGCAGCTTCAACCATACCTTTGTACTCAGCTTCTGTAGATGACAAAGCAACTGTGTGTTGCTTCTTTGAACACCAAGAGATTAACTTATCTCCCACATAACACATGTATCCATAAGTTGACCTTCTATCATCTGGATTACCTGCCCAATCTGCATCACTATATATCTTGATGTTTGTATCTGATGTAAAACCATAATACAAACCTTCTTTGAGTGTACCCTTAATGTACCTCAATACTCTTTGACCTGCAGTCCAATGTTCTTTCCTAGGGCAATGCATGAATTGAGACAAAACTCCAACTGCATATGATAAATAAGGCCTAGTTAAAGTAGCATAGATAAGACTACCAACCAAGCTTTGATATAGCTTCATATCCTTGAATTCTTCTCCACCATATTTGCTCAATTTGTGATTCACCTCCATTGGAGTAGGTGCTACCCTGGAATCATTCATTTTAAACTTGATTAACAAGTTTCTCAAATACCTTTCTTGAGTCACATACACTCCATGTTGAGTGTATGAAATCTCCATGCCCAAGAAATATGACAAGTCTCCCAAATCACTGATCTTAAACTCTTTCTCCATTTGCTTCTTTAGGCTTTGAATACCTTTCTCATCTGTACCTGTAAGAATTATATCATCAACATAAATGCACATGTATATGAACCCATCATCACTTGCTTTAACAAGCAAGCTACTATCTGCTTTTGATACTTGAAATCCAAGTTCTTTCAAGAACTTTACAAGTCTATAATTCCATGCCCTTGGGGCCTGCTTCAAGCCATACAAAGCTCTCTTGAGCTTACACACATGACCTGGATACCTTCCACCTCTGAATCCTTGAGGTTGCTCCATGAAAACATCATCTGAAATGTAACCATTCAAGAAATCATTCTTCACATCTAATTGACATAATTTCCAACCTTTACATGCAGCAATAGCTATGAGTGTCCTGATGGTTGTCATCTTTGCCACAGGACTATAAGTCTCATCATAATCAATACCATATGTCTGAGCAAAACCCTTCACAACAAGTCTAGCTTTGTACCTAGACACACTTCCATCTGCAAATCTCTTTGTCTTGTAGACCCATTTGCATCCAATGATTTTCTGGCTATTTGGTTTAGGAACCAATTCCCAAGTCTGATTCTCCAGCAATGCATCATATTCTTCCTGCATAGCTTTCTCCCAATTTTCCTTACCTTTTGCCTCCATATGTAGAAGGGTCTTCATCTACCTTTATCATGTAAGCATAATCTTTGGTAGCCAAAAAGAAGTGTCATAGCTATACCTTGTAGGTTGCCACTTGTGTCTTGATGACCTTCTAAGTTCTCCACTCCTTGAGGTTTCTGGTTCATCACATTCAGGATCAAATCTTGGCATTTCTTCAACTTCAACCTGCACTTCATTATTCTCCTCTTCATCAAATATCTGAACCTTTGATTTATCTTTATCTGAACCTTTGATTTATCTTTCTTTTGACTCACAATTTCTTCATCACCTGTATTAATATTGATTGTACCTGCATACCAAGTACCTTGCTCATCAAATGTAAATCCTTTGATACAAGGAATTGTTTTGTGGATGGACTCCACAACCTATATCCCATCTACTTATCATCATAACCAATGAACACATACTTTTCAGCTTTAGGTTCCAATTTGTGCCCTAATTGTGTGGCACATATGCATATGCCAAACACGCAAATTCTTTGCAATGGTCTAATGTAGGTCTCTTACCCCACCATGCCTCATATGGTGTCATACCCTGCAAGGATTTACATGGTAACCTATTGACCAAATAAGTAGCTGTATTTACAGCCTCAGCCCACAAGTAATTAGGGCAATTTTTCTCCTTCATCATGGATCTTGCAAACTCAACAAGAGTTCTATTCCCCCTTTCTGCTACACCATTTTGTTGAGGAGAGTACCTGCAAGTAATTCCCCTTTTTATACCTGCATTCCACAAGTAATCACTGAACTCATTAGAGAAATACTCTCCCCCTCCATCTGACCTTAGTCTCTTCAATTTATGACATGTAATTCTTTCTGCATACACATGATAATGTTTGAATGTATTGAATACCTCTGACTTATCTTTGATCACATAAATAGTGATCCATCTGGTAGCATCATCAACATAAATCACATAATACCTTGAACCATTGATACTGAAATCCTTTGATGGCCCCCACACATCTGTGTGTACCAACTCAAGCTTCTCTGAATACATAAAACCATGCTTGGAATAAGATTGCTTATGAGCCTTACCTAATTGACATGCCTCACATCTGTATGTCATATGTTGACCTACAACATTAGGCAATCCAAGCACTGAACCATTACTAATCATGTCTTTGATACCTCTTTCATTGAAGTGTCCAAGCCTCTTGTGCCAAAGATCTAACTCAGAGATCTTATGTCCTCCATAAGTGAACAAGGCATGACCAACATTACCTTGAATCTTCAATGTGAACAATCTTCCTTCTTTCTTCCCTGAAACAATTTGTTTATACCCATTGCTAGGGTCTTCCACAAACACTCCTTCATTAGTGAATCTCACTTCATAACCTTTTTCGACAATTTGTCCTACACTTATCAGATTCTTAGGAATTGTAGGAACATACAAGACCTTACTCAATAAGGTGCTACCATCCTTGGCCTTCACTGATCCAATTGACTTCACATTGTGCTTTGTATTGTCACCTGTTTGAACAACATGATTAGATACCTTATTCTCCAAATCAGTCATCAATTCTATGTTACCACTCAGGTGATTGCTACACCCTGGGTCAATGTAGAAGACTCTTTGATCTTCACTTTGCCTTTCACAGGTTGCATTCATTATCAATGTTGAATCCTCCTTCTGATCTGAAGCATAATTGTAGTAGGTATTGTTATATTGTTGACTTTGGAATCCTCTACCTGCATTTCTTCCAAAGTAACCCCTACTCCCTCTACCTCTGAAATTACCTCTTTGATTTCTGCCACCTCTTCCTCTTGAATTAGAATTCTGATTATATCCACCATTACTCTGAGTATTATGCCAACAATCATTAGCTAAGTGATTTGTCTTACCACAAATCCAGCAAGCTTTGACTCCATCTTTATTATTCCTGCTTCTTCCTCTACCTTTTCCACCTCCTCTTCCTCTTAGGAAGTTGGCTTGACTAGTTGTGCCTTCATCTTCATTTGGTTGTTGTTTCCCTTTGATATTTTTCTTCTTATCCTTTGAGTACATTGCATGACCTGTACTCTTGTCACCTTTACCCTTGACATCCTGCTCAAAGGTTAACATATGTCCTAGCAACTGATTTAAGTCAGGAGTAAAATGATCAAGTGATAATTCAGTAGACAAAATGAATGGCTTCCATTTGTCATCACCTCTCAAACCTGTAAGGATTTGCCTTACCAATTTATCCTCCTCAATGTCTTCATCAACAGCTCCTAATGCATCTGCAATGTCTTTCATCCTTGTTACATAATCTGAGATGGATTGAGAGGCCTTCTTTTTGAAAGTGGTAAATTCTGCCCACAAGGATGCCTTCCTAGACTTTGTGTTATTTTGGAAATGCTCCTCCAAAGCATTCCATATGTCACTTGCACTTTCAAGACCTCTAATGTGAGGTAGCAAGTAGTCATTGACTGCCATATAGATAATGCTCCTAGCTTGAGCATCTCTTTTCATCCAATTCTTCAAATCTGATAATCCGCCCTAGTTGGAACACTAGGATCTCTGAATTGAGGCTTTTCTTCTTCACGTGTAATGTAAGCTATCAAATCTTTGCTCATTAGATGAGCTTCCATCCTCATTGACCATGCTGGATAGTTCTCTCTATCCAATTTCTCTATCTGAAGAGAATCTCCCATCCTTTCTTTACCTGTGTATTCAATTCTTCAAATTTTATGAATAACAGATGTACCTTTACTTCGAATGACACTCCTTTTGAATTCCTTGATGTGGTATGATCTCCTTCTCAAGATTTATCTTCAAGCTTTCACCTTTTGAACTTTCAGATGTTGAATTCTTTGCACTTGCAGCAGTCGGGATCCTCCTTCCTTCAATTCTGATGCTTCCTGCTCTGATACCACTGATGGAGAGTGTTAATCTCCAAAAGAACAACCTACTCTTGAAATTAGAGCACCTCTATATCAAGAGTAAGACAAAATCTTCACCAATTTGGAGGCTCAACATTCAATTATAAGGATTTTGGAAAATCTGTGAAAAGGATAATTCTACAGAAAGTCTGCTGCACATATTTCTCTCATTGACTTATCAAATGTGTAAAGTTTTTGATAAAACTTTGCACAAGGTGTCCCCTAGAGATTGTGCACCTCCTCCAAGTCGAATCACTCCAAAAGATTCAGTAGATCTTGAGAAATCAACTTGACAAGTCACCTATGTCTAAAACTGTACTTCTGAAAAGTTGATTTTGACACCTATAACTTCTAAGACATGGTTCTCCAAGAATCGAACCCGTTTAAACAAATGCTTTTAGCCACAAGTAGCTTACCTTCTAACTTAAAGATTAAGTGCTTGCTTGCTCAAAACTTTAAACTGTGGAGTGAGAAATGATCAAATCATTGACTTCAAATTTTGCGCTTGTTTCAGGAACCAGTGAACACTTCTTCACATACAAATGTTCCTACACTCAATTCTCTCAGCCTGATCACAATTAGAAGCTGAGAATTTGTACAGAGTTCAATCACCTATAGACTTAAACTTGTACAAAAGCATTTCACAAAAGATCTAACACAGAAGGAGAAAACTCAGAAACATCGGGTGCAAAATTTCTATCATTTCTGAAGGAGTTTACAACTGAATGATGAGAGAGAGTTCAACTAACTTCGAAGTTGTCTAATGACTCTTACAACTTCTCATTTCTCTATTCTCATGCTCTCTCATACTTGCCCCGACATTTTTCATAGTATTTATAGGCAAATATTTACAAACTTATGACTAATCAAAAGTATAAGTGACCTATATCTGAACTAATGTACATATATGTACATTTCTTTCAACTCCTGAATGTAAACTTCTTCTATGCTTCAAAACTTGATCTTGTCTTCATTCTTTGACTTCCAGAACTTCAATTGTTGATTGATCTGCACCAACAATCCATTTATGCTTTCAACCTGTAGATTGATCTCACCTTGTTTTTTGCCTTTAATCTGCTACCTTCCTTTAGTTTTCATTTCCATTTGTTTTGAGAACAAAAACCACTCATTTAGTTCAATATGTGCACGGGGGTAAATTCCCTTCAGATGATACTTTATAAACGTAGTTTGATGAATTATTTTTCAGGTTTAGGTTGAAGAATGGGAGTTTATTGACAAACCAAGTGTTTCTTCAAGAATAGAACATGAATAACTTTTTACTTCCATTTTGCACCATTTTGTTTAGTCTTGTATTAAATGTATGCAACCAATTATGTACAAACACATGTTGAGATTTTCCCTTAGATGCACGCCCATTTGCACAAATTTAAATTGTAATGCATTATGAAATCTGGGAGCAAAGCTTAAGTTTGGGAGTCTAAACCTCTTCAACAAATGCTCTTACCTTATCTATGCACCATATTTATTTGAACATGCTCATGGTAGGGTCTCATTACATGATCTTGCATCGACGCACGAACTCAGCTTTACCCATGCACATAAGAGAGATTGTAAGGATTTATGTATTTTCACATTGATTGTATGCAAGGGCATGCACAAGCCTCATGATGAGAAGCTTTTTGCCCTAAATGGTTGCACCATATTTCTTTCTCCATGCATTTTAGAGTATGCATCCAATAGGAATATATTATAAGGCCCTGCATAGATACGTATCTTCTAATCCCATGCACATATCAAATCAAATTTGCAAATGAATTGATTTTTGAAGCAATAGGTATTTTGGCCCATCGAGGACACTATGCAGGTTTGGTGGTGGTGAATGTCAGACAGATTTAGTCTCCTTGCTAGAGAAGAGCTTGCTCAATAATCAAATTCAACTCATTGTTATGAGCTTTGATGAATAAAGTTCAATAAGGGTAAGAACTAACCAGGTTGTAGATACCATAAAGGGAATATACATTCAAGTTCAGAGAAGATTGACCAAAAGTGCATCAAAGAAAGCTATGAAGTTGCTAGTGACAGGGTCATAGATACCATTCTCTCTTTCATTGAAAGGCAGTTACATCAAAGTATATCATAAATATCCAATAATTGCACTCTTTCTACAAAACACAAGATGTTCCAAAAACAAAGCAATGAGTGTGCTATGTGGGATCAAAAGCAATGAACATGTTCATTCTAAAGCATCTTCTATAGTGAATTCTAGCAATGTCCAGTTGTTTGATGATGCTATGCGCTCTTCAACTAACTTTGCATCAAGTGTTGAAGGTGAGAATGATTTAATAGACAAGCTTCAGATGATTCTGGAAGCCTTGCATCAAGCATTGCTACACCCAAACCTTCAAAGGATTGCATGAATGGGAAATAGGTGAGCAGGTTGGCTGATATTTTACTATTGGCTCACTTTATCCTTTATTTGTATCACAGAAAGAACACTTGTTAGCTATTATTGAACAGCCTATGGCTTGTATTTGGCATGGTCGTTTGGGCCATATATCTCATAGTGGAATGGAAAATCTTTCTCATTCTGGCTACTTACCTATGTTATCTTTTTTTTATTTACCATTTTGTGAGCATTTTCAATATGGAAAGCGAAACCAAAAATTTGCATAGAACACACATTGACTCTTCAATTCATCCTTTAGAACTTGTTCATACAGATGTGTGTGGTCCTACGCCCACTAGGTCCTTAGGTGGTTATATTTACTTTGTCACTTTCATAGATGATGCTACTAGAAAAGTTTAGGTATATCCCATCAGGTGGAAGCTTGAGGTATTCGCTACTTTTAGAAAATGGCTTGCTTCAATTGAGATTGAAAAAGGAACTACACTTAAGTCTCTACATTTAGATAATGAGGGTGAGTATATCTCACATGAATTCTACCTTTTCTATCAGTCTAGAGGGATTCATGGAGAGTTTATAGCTCCTTATACCCCACTACAGAATGGTGTAGCTAAAAGGATGAATACAACTATTCAAGATAGAGTAATTTCTATGTTGCATCATGCAAACCTCTCACAAGGCTTTTGGGCAGAAGCAGTCTTGTCTGCAGTTCACGTGATTAACCTTTCAGCTAGTACTATGAAAGGCTTGAAAGTGGCACAAGAATTATGGATAGGGAAGCCACCATATTATGATCATCTTATAGTTTTTGGGTGTGAAGTAATGTTCATATACCCAAGAATCGTAGACAAAAGTTGGACCATAGTTCAAAGAAATGCATGTTTCTTGGATGTGGTCGAGAAGGAAAATGTGCATATCGCTTATGGGATCTTGAAACACGATCAGTGACAAGAAGTAGTGATGTCATTTTCAATGAGTCTAAGATGCATAAACAGCCCATTAAGGAAGTTGAAGTGAGAAGAGAGGTGTTTGAGGATAATAGTCCTCTAGTTAGCATGCATAAAAATGTTTCACATAGGGACGTTCAAGAGAATGTTCGATCAGATTAGTCTGCACATGTTCTCGTTCAACAACCATTGAGACGCTCTTCATGTATCTCACATCCACCTGATAGATATGTTCCAGGTTAAGATTTTGTTATGCTAATAGATGTTGGTGAGCCTTCTTGCTACAGAGAGGCTATGGAAATAGAGGACCATGTCAAGTGGGAGCATGCCATGAAGAGTGCGTTGGATTCTATTCACTAGAATGGTACTTGGGATTTAGTAGCTTTGACAAAGGGCACGAAAGCTTTACCATGTAAATGGGTATATAAGCTGAAATTCACATTAGATAGTCCTTCTCCAAAGTATAAAGCAAAACTCGTTGCAAAGGGTTTTAAGGAGCAACATGATGTTGATTTTGATGAAATCTTCTTTCGAGTGGTCAAGGTTTCTAGCCTACGCATGTTGCTTGGATTCATTGCAATGGAAGACTTAGAGCTAGTCCACATGGATGTGAAAACTCTTTTCTTGCATGGAGATCTTATAGATGAGATCTATATGGAACAACTAGAGGGTTATGTAGTTCTTGGCAAGGAAAGTCTAGTTTGTAAAGTCAAGAAGAGCCTGTGTGGACTTAAATAGTCCCTTAGACAATGGTACCAAGATCTTGATGATATTATGAAGTCTCAAGGCTCTTCTCAAAGTAATGAGGATCATTGTCTGTACGCAAAGAAATGCTCAGATGGCTACTTGATATGCTTAATACTTTATGTCGATGATATGTTGATTTTTGGGAAGTCCTCTTATGACTTTTCAATTCTCAAAAACAAGTTGAGTCAGACATTTGATATGAAGGATTTGAGGGATGCCAAACATATCCTTGGCTTGCGCATTACTCGTGATAGGAATAAAAGATGCATATACTTTTCTCAAAGTGAGTACATATCCAAAGTACTTCATATGTTTAATATGCAGGGTGGAAAGGCATTGAGTACACCTTTACCCACATATGTGAAATTGAGCAAGGATCATTGCCCCAAATCAGATGAGGAAAAGAATTCATGACCAAAATTCCCTATCAATCGGTTGTTGGTAGTCTCATGTATGCTATGGTAGCTACAAGACCAGTCATTGCATTTGTAGTGGGAGTTGTGAGCAGATATATGTCTAATCCTGGCAAGAAACATTGGGAAGCGATCAAGATGATTTTGAGATATCTGAGTGGCACTAAGGACAAGTGTCTATGCTTAGGTAGAGGGGAAGCATCCATTATTGCTTACATAGATTCTGATTATGCTAGTTGTGTAGACAATCATAAGTCTACATCAGGGTGAAGTTTTCATTTTGCTAGAGGTGATATCTCTTAGAGATCTCATCTTCAAGAATGTATAACTATTTCCACCACAGAAATCAAGTATGTTGCAGAGAGTCAGGCATGTAAGGAAGCATTGTGCCTTTCTCTTCTCGCTTGTGATATGGTTTACCTGAACATGTACCTCATTTTCTCTATGATAGTCAGACTACCGTTACTTTCTCTAAGAATCGGGTCTATCATGCAAAGACCAAGCACATTGAGATGAGGTATCACTTCATTAGAGATTTCTTACCCACTGAGCATATTATTCTTGAGAAGGTTCACACTCGAGATAATGCTATACATGCTTTGAAAGCTCTACCACAGGATAACTTTCAACACTATTGTCACTTGATGGGGGTTACTAGCTTGATTCATGATCTTACACAAGCACTCGTATACTATGTAACATACCCATCAGGTGGGAGGTATAATTTGTATACTTACACTCATGAATTCTTTATCATTCTTTATTTTTCTCCCATAGTTACTTTGGCCATATTGGCCTTTAGTGGGAGATTGTTACCGTTACTGTCCATGTGAAAGGTCAAATGGCCACCGGAAACTTCTTTGTATATGTTTTTTAATAAAACATATAGTGACTTGGTCAGTCACAGACTGTAAGTCTGTGACTGACCGCATTTGTAGCACCTAAGATGTCTGTGTTCGTGCTCCCTATATACTAGGTTTTTTTTACGTATTCTGTAGTCTTTGTGTAGAGTTCCGTGTGCGACCCTAGGAGCTTGGTTTTCTACTCCGAGGATATCGCCATGGAGCTCTCAAGAAGGAGAGCGCACTGTGGTGCATCACCAATGAAATACCTCATATATCGGCATAAGGTTGGGAGGACAGTCATCTCTGTAGTATGTGGTGGTAGTAATTCTTAGTTCCTTACATTGGTATAAGAGCATAGGAGGTAGGCTTTGGGAAGGTGGAGTGAACTAATGACCTCTAAAAAAGGTGCTTGGGCATCCTCTATATGAAATGGCACAAAGTTATGAACGTCGCTTTCACAAGTTAGCCTAACAAAGATTGAGGTGTATCTCTCAATCCCTAGGTTGGATTGAGGCATGTAAGATACCTTCATAAAGCTCTTGGAATGAACTTTCCAAATTTACTAAGATAGCTAAAATGAGTTAATCCCTTAGAAAACCATGGGTGGCACTTGATTGAGGGTCAAGATACCAAACATGGGTGAGAACAAGGTTCAAGACTGAGGTTGAGAACCAGGTCCCAAGACAGTTCAAGGATACCTAGGGAGTTCAAGGGACTGATCACGGAGGCTAGTGGGATACAAGAGGAGATCATTGAGGACAATGATTGACCGAGGAGGGAACAATGTAATAAAGCAGTAGGTAGGAGATGGTTGAACCACACCCTTCATAGATAGTACATGGTTGAACTATGCCCTAAGAGAGGGGAATAGGAAGTAATCCTCAACCATGGCTTTTGGGCCAGGTGGTTAGCCCATCACCTTCCTAACCAAGAGCTTGTAAGTTCAATTCCTTACAACTGCCATATGTGGGGCTTCTATCGTCGGAGGTACTCCTGCCTTTATGAATCCACCATGACCACCTTCTTAACCATCCCGTAGTGACTCCAATAGTCAACATATCTATTCGCCACCTCAACATGATACAGGTGTTGGGCCATCTCATTAGTCAAGGTCACACTCTAGAGGAGAAGGTTCAACAAGTGGATCTACAGGTGGCTCTAGAGGAGGTGAATGTTGTGGAGGTGATGCGACAGACATTGTCTCCCAATTCTACTCCTACAGCGAGTACCTCAGCTGCAGGTATGCCATTTGGTATGCCACATGGTACACCATGTAAACCTTGGGGCGCGCATGACCATGACGACTCCAAGGTGTATAGTATACATGATGGAGCTCTAGTGATGGATGCAGCCAGAAAGGCCATGCACCAGTGCATACAACAACATTGCTTTATAGAGTTTGGATACTCTATCATGTTGAAATCAAGTGAATAAGATAAAGATCACAAAAACTTTATCATAGAGAGGATGTATTATGAGGAATGGCTAGCACCTGAGCATCCTATTATCATCTGAGAGTGGTTTCAACACATGGCACATGAGGTGATGTCCAATCCATGATCCGAGGCTCGTGATGCTTTTAGAGTAGGCTTACCCAAGCCCGTATGGTTAGACGCTAAGAAGTGGGATATGATTCGCGATGAGTAGCAGCAAATTCTTGATTGATATTGCCAGCAGCGACATGCAACAACCACATGTCTAGATACGATCGGACCGTCACATTTGGGTAGTTTTGGATATGACACTATGCATCACGGGTTTATAAGTATCGTTTTGATTATGGAATTTGATTGTGTTAAGCATGCATGTATATTCATCCAACATTTCACATATTTGTTGGAGTTGGTAGTGGTTTTCCTCCGACACGAACTAAGGAGGTTTATGCATATTGTCATGGATTTGTTGCACTGTTGGAGGAATTGGAGGGACACGGTGCGGTCATCTCATGGGAGCTTCTAGGATGAGGTGAGCTTATAAACTTGGTTTGGTGTTTTTAGTTGTTGTGTATAAATATCATGTCAATTTGTCTCATTTCATGAATGTGCTTTGTTTTAGAACTGTAGATATAGATGTTTTGATTCGTCTGAACATATGGATGGTAGTGGTGTGCCACATTTTATATTTGGCTCATATATGGCAGTGGTGCACCATAATTTTGTATTTGGTTCCGATATGGTAGTGCTTTGCCACACTTTGTATTTGGCTCATATATGGTAGTGATTTGCCACACTTTTGTATATGGCTCATTTATGGAATATATATCTCTTTTGTATATAGTTCATTTATGGGATATTTCTTTTGTACATGGTTCATGGTTCATTTTCCTCATCTCTTTTGTGTCCGACAATGTTTTGCTTTATCAAATCATGTTTTGGTTGCTAGTCATCTAAACACTTAATCAACAATCACTAGAGTACATGTCACTTGTGCTTGTTTTCTTTTCTAGTAGAATGTATCGTCTTTTGCTACACAACAACATGCTAATGTTGCTACCGCAAGAGACAATGCACTATATGCAAAACAATTTTTGCAAATATGGTCGTCAGTACAGGTGTTAGTATGAGTGCGGGTATGCCAAAGAAATGCTGATGCTTATACCGGCGCTTTTGTCCAGGCAAATACCGATGCTTATATCAAAGCTCATACCGACATCTATACCGATGCTTTGGTATCGATGCCTATGCCAAGGCTTACACCGAAGTCGGGGAAAAATAACACCCGTGCATTTGTGCCGGTAGAAACTCCGATATACCCTCATGTGTTATAGTGAATATAGGCACTATCTCCAAAACATTTAGTTTGTGTATCTACTCTCTTAATAGAGTTTCCTCTTCTACTGCAAGTTGAACTTTCTCGAACTCATGTCAGCCTTCTTCATGTAATGCTTTGAATATTTATTTGACATCTTTATCATTAAAAATGGTTGACAAACGGAAATGCGTTTGTTGACGATCCATTCACGGTGACGATCATGTGCTTGCTTCAGGATTGAGACATGTGTGGTGAGGTTCCTGCAATAACATTACAGAAAGACTCAAACTGCGTTAGGTAGTACGAGGGCAGAAAGTTAAGTGTAATAGTGTACTCCAAGTGTCTTTAGCTTTTTCATAAAAAGGCGCAATTGCACTGCTGCTAGGTGTATTGTGGTTAGTTTTCACCACATTTTAGGGCATCTTTTTAGTTTTCAGCTATTAGTTTAATAAAAAGAGAACTTTTCCTTGCTGTCTCCTTCTACGTGATGAGCTTGTCCTGCTGGATAATCTTTTGCCTCTATCAGAATGACAAGCTCGATAACGTGGTCTAAAAATGTAGATGGTGCAAGAGCTTGTGGACCTGATTATGAAGACATCTCTCTTCGCAGGCATTGATACTCATGCCCGAGTTTCTCTGTAGCGAGGCAAATCAGAACACACAGAAGATAGAAACTGATGGAGAAGTAGAATTTATTTCATCACGGCATCTTATGATTTTTTTATAGCTAATACGCTCTGGCTCTGGAATATGTCTTACTATATGCACACTCGCGGAGGATAATGTACTAATCGTAACAATTAATGAGTTAATCGTAACAATTAATTGCGACTAAATGTATTAATCGGAACAATTAAAGAGCTTTGCTTTTGTATGGAGATCTGTAAAGAGAATGAGACAGCTAATCGAGTTGTGCTTTGGATAAGAATCATATAACAATCAGATCCTTTGTACGAAGTACATTATTATATCCTTTGTACATATCGCTGCCGGACTCCTTTCTTTTCTGCATGAGCGCTGATTTTCACGTATGCAAAGAGCCTCCGCCGCTGGATGTTTCATCGTAAGATGTTGCTGTCGCGACACTGTCACTCGGCCGTGGACCCACTATACTCTATTCTTTTCCTCATTTTGTGAACCGTGAATCGTGATGCTCTCTCTCTCTCTCTCTCTCTCTCTCTCTCATTCATCTGCATTCGTCTGTCCAACAAGACTCTGGTCCACGGCGATCCTCTCTTTCATTGCAGCTTACCTGAAGATGCCATTACTGCGCATTGCTCGCTGCCTCTCCCTCTCTCTGAGACACACCTAAAGATAATACATCCAAAGAACCCTATTGAGCGTGAGAAAAGCATTAGCGTACCGTACGGAAATGAACTGGCTCGCTGCTATTTCCACCATAGTCCGTAATAAACAATCAGTATTTTAGGCAAGCATACAAATCAATGTTTCGGAACATTGAATACTTTCTAGCAGGGTCGAAACGAGCTTTAGCGTGGCGATAAAACTGAGGTTTCAAAATTACAGACGTACCATGGAGCTGCGAGCTCACTTCGAAACAACCAACGGTGCCTCTGCTTTGCAAGCAGGCGGTGGGGATGTCGATGAGCTGTCTGTCTTTGGTTTTGAACGGTTCCAGCGTCAGCAGTTTTACTCCCACGCTTACAGACAGGATGTGTTTTCACATGGAATGACAGAGAATTCAGGTCGTGCACTTTCTCTAACGGGTATTGTGCCAGCCGCAGCCCCTGTATTACTATCTCAAGATGGCAGATTTTTCAATCTTCATTGTGCAGCGGAATCACCGATCAGTTCTTCATCTTCAGTTCACGATCCGCCAACCATCTATTCTTATTACTGTTTCCGCCAAGATTCTCCATCTCCATCGTTGCTCAATGAAAGAAAATATGCGCAGTCCTGGCGAGAAATACCTATAGGTTTTCATGAAATACCGTTGATGGCTGGAACAGCGTCTCAACCTTCAGCACTCTCGTGTGTTTCTTCTCCCCCTTCTGCTGTTTCGTCCCCTTCCAGTGAAGCTAATGGCAGCATGTCCTCGTCTCTGAATGTCGACAAGGAAATTTCTGAGACAAAATGGTTTCCTCAGTTCCCCTCAGCCGTATTAGGAGAATCAAAATCTTTATTCTCCACGTCCATTCCTTCTTGCGTCCGATACAGCCGAGTCTATAAAACTGACGCAGGGGACGAAGGGCGCGCAAGCGTCGTCGACCATGATCATTTCCGTTTCCTCTCCTCAAAGCGCTCTTTGACCTGTACACCTTTTACACTGCCTTCGATGAAGAGACTCAAAGCTTCACATGAAGACGAAAAGTATATTTGTCATCTGTCAGATTCAGAACTTATAGAAACTCTAGAATTATCAGCGTCAATGAACTCAGTGGTCGAAGTCCTCTCCAGTGAATTTTGTGATCCGCCAACAGAAGTGGATGCATTGATTCAGTTTCATCCGTCCTGTCTGCATCATATATCACAGGATTCCGCTTTACAAGGAGTGTCTACGAGCAGCATTGTCGATTACCTAATGCATTTCCCCGATCCCAAGTCATTATCTCATGACTCCCTCAGCGCAGAAGGAATGTCGCCAGTACGCGAGAAATTATTTTCAGTCCCCGTCCCTGCCTATGAGTATATCTATAAGACAGAGAGATCGTCCACATCTGACATGTTTTGTAGGGGGCATTTAAATCTCAACCTGATCAGAAGCCTAATCAAACCATCTGGAGCGGTAAATTCAACAGAGTCGTATGCGATTGGATTGAAATCAAATAATGGCAAAGCTCTGGAAACAGCTTTTAGGATGCCCGTGCCATTTTCGGGGACTCCAAGTGCAAAACCCTATCGAGGGGTGCGGCAGAGACAACGGGGCAAATGGGTCGCTGAGATTCGACTCCCTCGTAACCGAACGAGACTTTGGCTCGGCACTTTTGACAGACCTGAGGAGGCTGCACTCGCTTATGATCAAGCCTCATATTATCTTCGTGGGAAGGACACCCTGCTCAACTTCCCTGTGTTCGCCTCTCATTATCACACTCCCTCTAGTTTGGAAACTTCCAGCGATTCTGATGTACATATCGGCGCAGAGATCAGTGGTGAGAACCATTACAGGAATAAAGTTATGGATAACTGCACGGAAGTACTCATCCAGCCAATATGTCAAGCTCCTTGCGGGATACAAGTCGACAGATGGGAAAGGATTAGGAAGGACGCACTAGCGAAGCTGAGAGCAGCACTGGATACGCAGGATATAAAGACCGCCAGATATCGTGAATCCAATATACGATGCGACAAATCAGAACATAGAGATGACACCGAAGACATGAAGTCAGAAATCAGGATGACCGAAGACGGGGTAGAAGGATCTTTGCAACAAACCACGAACGAATTATCGTCCAAGCAGCTCGAAGAGCACGAGAAACTTAGTATTGGATTGTGGGACGTTTCACATTATGACTTGCCTCATATCGATGTCGATCTGACGTGGGACGTTTTACATTATGGGACGTTTCAGTCTAAGAATCAACTCCTTAACTTAGACTAGAGCACTTAATGGCAGTTAGGATTTTCATTCATCCATCATCGCAATTCTTAATCCTGGCGGTTTCCATCATATTGACTGGAAGAACATCTTTGCTTTTGGTTAATGGCACAGAATACAGACACAGATGAAGGATCGGATTGCTTCACTTCCACATGTTTCAGGATCGGATTGTTTATCCGAGTAATAATTTCTCGAGAACAGCGGTAGCGACAATTGAACGCAAGTTAAAGCAGGCAACTTACCACGAAAGGTATGCCTAATGACTCTAAACTTTATTATTTTCCGTTCTTTCACGATCTGCATAGACAGTTTATCTGAATTATGATAAATATTCCACTTTGTAGGTAGACGAGATGCAAAGGGACTGCTTCTTTGTCAAGGTCATCCATAGGTTCTGTATATCCTACGTTGCGATCCCGTAAAAACATAGGCATTTTACATTATCTGTGAAATTAAGTAGAACTATACGGAGATCCTCAGACTCTGAACTCAATATCTCCTTCTTGGCCGCATGTTGATATGGAAACCTATAACTATATCTCTAGTTGTATGGTCAATTTTCTGTACGAGCCTGAGATAAGGAGCACCCGTTTTTCCTTACGCAACCATAAGAACAAGTCAATTGAAAAGTATGAAAGTTGTTCACGTTCCTGTCTCACTTTTGTTTTATTATTCTTCTTTTTCCTCCCTATGAAACAATCGCTGGAAGTTCAAGGAAAAAGAAGTTATCAAGCATAAAAGTCCAGTTGTGAGTGTATATTTGCAAGGTTAGTGTCATTGGATATCATATGTAAATCCCTCACTAAATGGTTGCAAGCTTATATCCGCAAGTGGTGAATAGGTACTCATTCTTCCTACAAGTAATAATAATTATGTAGATACTCAAGAAGTCACATAGTGCACATACATATACCTCATTATTCCATATCGAAAGTGTACGTGAGCTTCTAGTAGTGACATGGCACTAGTTCTAATCAAGAGTGGGTATATTCTAACATGCATTCCCTAGCCAATAACAATCAAGGATGGCATGACACCCATTCTAGAGAGAGGGACTTGAGACTATATAACTTAGGTGGTGATCAATGTTCATTTTCGAACGATAGGAATGTATTTTAGAGTGCAACCCTAGACTCAGTTACCCTTCCTTGAGAAGAGAAATTTTGTTGAAGTTTTCCCTTCGATAAATGAGCAATTGCATATTTCCATTTGATATAAATTGTCATAATTTTTCCATTTATTTTTGTTTCATGTTTTCTATGATTTAATTTTAATGTTATTGTGTTATATAAATAAATAAATCTATATTGTACATACTTTTCAGCTTATAAATTGTATCAATTCAATATATGGACATATGTACATATGCATTTGTGCATATACCTATGCATGTATGATGAAATTATTTATAGATATATGCGTAAATTCATGTATGTTTGTGAATCTTGGAGGGAACAAGAAGCTCCACTCCAAAAAATAACTCTTGAACTTATATTAGCTGTATCAATATGACTTTCCAAATGTTAATGATAGAATGAATCTGAGTGTTCCTTGAGTATATTAACTCATGTATCTATGAAAGAAAAATATCTATACTTTTAGATGCATTATAAAGAGAGGAAGAGAAACCTAAATCCATGTACATATCCATGCATTTGTGTTTTATGCACTTGTATCACATGTTTTGTACAAATTTCTACATGCATACATACAAAGAAGAAAAAACCTCAAAAATTTATGGCTTTTGATGTCACGTAAGAAATTCAATCATCAACACTTTCAAGGTCAAACCAACAAGAAAAATGCTTTATCTCAACCTACAAATAGTGGATAAAAGATCTCAACTAAATTCATGAGAAATGAAGGAAAATGGACATATTTGTGCATGTATGTCATACTCAATTATGCACCTTGTAGTACATGCCAATTTTGGAGATTTACCAATTTTTGAGGTTTATCGATCTTTGAGGAGTCATATCATAGTGCTCAAATGCTATTGACATGTTACATATCTTAGTGCTCAAATTTCCAATCGACATGTTCTATGAGTCATTAGAAAGCTATTAAACTTTAGTATTTCCATGTAAAATAGTTGAGAAAGACTCAATATATTTTAAGAGGTATGATTCTAGCAATCTAGTAAAAGTCTTTATATAATCGTCAAAATTTGCTAGTGAGGTTTACGAATTTTTGAAGAGTTATAACAAAGTGCTTAAAGTCCAATTGACATGATAACTATCTCATTTGAAAGCTATATAACAATAATATCTACGTTTAAAACACATTTTAAAATCACATTATGTTTTAAGAGGTATTATCCATAAACTCAACAAGGTTCTCTATGTATCCATCAAAATCGGCTACTAACTTGTGATGTACAACAAACTTTGACTAGTCATATCTTAGTGCTCAAATTTTCGATTGAAATGTTCTATGGGTCATTGAAAAGCTACTAAGGTCTAGTAGTTTGGTGTAGAACAGTTAAGAAAAAATGCATTATATTTTTAGGACGGATGAATATAGCAAGTGAGTGAAAGTCCCTACATAACTTTCAAAACCTACTAGTGAGGTTTACTAATTATTGAAGAGTCATAGCAAAGTGATCAAAACTCCAATTGACATGCTAAGTATCTCATTTGAAAGCTATACATGATCAATATCTATGTTTAGAGGTATTATCCATAAAGTTGGCAAAGTTAGTTGTGTATCCATCAAAATCTCCTAATAACTTGTGAGGTATATCAAATTCTGATAAGTCATACCTTAGTGTTCAAATTTATGATTGACATCTTCTATAGGTCATTAGAAGTATATTAAAGTCTAGTATTTCCATGTAAAAGACTGTATAAGCTCATTATAGTTTAAGAGATATGCCTCTAGCAAGTGAGTGAAAGTCTCTACATAACTGTTAAAGTCTTCTATTGAGGTTTACCGATTTTCGAGGAGTCATAGCAAAGTGCTCAAAATTCAAACTGACATGCTATGTATCTCATTTCTAAGCTATATGAGACTTATATGTATGCTTAAAATAGTTTGGAAAATATCATTATATTTTAATAGGTATTATCCATAAACGCAGCAAGGTTCCCTATGCATCCATCAAAATCTACTACTAATAACTACTGATGTACACCGACTTTTGAGTAGTCACACCTTAGTGCTCAAATTTACAATTGACATGTTCTATGGGTCATTAGAAAGCTATTATCAACTTTTCAATGTTTGGTATGTATCTACCAAAATTTGCTATTAACTTTTGAGGTATACCGATCTTTAAGTAGTCATATCTTAGTGTGCAAATTAAAAATCCACATCTTCTATGGGTCATTCAAAAGCTATTAAAGTGTGGTATCTTCATGTAAAATAGTTTATAAAGCTTATAGATTTGGTTAGATTCCCGCACTCTACATTTAGCTTACAACTAAACAAGCAATGAAAGTACCTACAACTACCATTCTTGCTGCAAGACCTATAGCATTAAAAGCACTTGCAAGGAAAAATGTTAGATTTGGAAGCCCTAAGATCTCTTTTGTCATTCGAAAAGAGTATTTTCTCTCATGGAACTAAAAGACATGTATGATAATCATTCCTTAACTATATAGAAAAAGCTTCAAAAAGTAGAAAAATAATCCTTTATGGAGGAATTTACCTCCATAATAAGAATGGAGTAATGACAATTGAAGATAAATATTATGCTACATCCTCATGGTCAAAAATGTGTTCAATAATACCATGCTTCCAAACTGAGATTATTTGTGTACTCATAAGGGGATTACATCTCAAAAAAATGTGAGGCAATATGCATGTAATAACAAGCATCGAGCAGAGATGCCCATTAGGAGTCCATTGGGAGCACCCTTCATGTTGGAACATCAAGCTTACACTATGCTTGAGGTGGATTTGATCTACTTCAAAGGCTATTGCGTTGAAAGAATATCCGTTGGAGAGTTCTTTTTCTTATGCTCATTTACTATATTTTTTGAGAGATTTTTGATGGTTCATTTAGCATTGTAAAAGCCTTGATCTTTACACATGTAAAGGTAGAAAGATGGAGCCCAAATCCAGGAATTTGTGGTGGTTGAAGTTGCATTCAATCAAGCAATCAATCACCTAAAAGTAGATCAAACTAGATCTTCACTTTTCCTAGATTATAGGAAAGTGAATTGATTCCCTTCAACAACCATTCCCACCTTCATTTGAATTCAAAATTCACTTGTAGAAGTCATGGATCACTCCTAGAGTCTACATAAAGTCTTGAAATCACTTGTACATTACATGGAAGCAATATACATACACTTGTGACCATCATTGTCTTGCTCCTTCAATTCTCTGCATCATCTTCTTTGCCAACAGTAATCTTGGAGAGTGTGGTGCTCTCTCTCCAGAGCTCTAAATTGAGTGAAAGATGGCTCATTCGAAAGATATTAGTGTCTACTTTATGCTTATAAATTTGCATATCACTTGGTTCAGTAGATTGGGAGAAATCTGAGTGTTTCTGTCTCAGGGTCAGTCTCTACATATTCCTGAAAAATAGGAAGTATGACCGGTGAATGTCTCATTCATTTGTACAGCATATTTTGCTTATTCCTTATAAATTTGTGCATTCTATACACACAACCCTATGTGATACATCCCATAAAAGGATTTTTTCTAATTGTAATCAGGCTGGTTCCTATGGGCATTTGAAGTTCATTGTCTCTTCCATAGATAGTAAGTTTTTGAGCTAGTCGACCCGCAAACCTATCTGTTTTGTATAGACTCATTATCCTTGATCCTCCAAAGAACATACTGTGTTTCTTTGCACTTATCACATGATTATAAGGTCTATTTGAGTCTCCATAAGCTGAAGGGCTGGTCTTGTGGCGGTTGGCTAGACCAAACTTCGTCGCTTCAAAACACACTTTTCTACCTTCTACAAGCTTCTCCAAGTTCTTTGAGTGGTATCAGAGCTAGATCAAGATGGGTGACGGCTTTCCCTCAATAATCGAGAAGCTTGATTGACACAACTACGCGGCTTGGCAAATCAGGATGGAGGCCTATTTGCAAGGTAGAAATCTTTATGGAATTGTAGCAGGTGATGAAGCTATGCCTATTCCAAGATCCAAAGGAGGACGTACACAAGAGGAGACAGATAAGCTCACACTTTGGTGCACAAGGGATGCTCAAGCAAGGTTGTACATACTAAACTCTATCTCTGACTTTCTATTTTCTCATAATAGAGGATGCCAGACATCTCAAGAGACTTGGGATGCTCTCGAGACTTTCATTTCTACTAGTACCAAAGGAAGAAAGAGTCATCTTTGGAACAAGTTGAACCAAATGAAGAAGACACCTAAACAAACCATCACAGAGTTTGTTACCAAGTTCAAGGAGGTTGCAGATCAGTTAGCATCCATTGGAGAGCTGATTGAAGAAGAGTTCATCATGAGGCAAATTCTCAAATGCATTCGAAGTGATAAGCAATGGCAATCCTTCACGATGGCTTATGATCTCATCATTGATGTGCAAACTCCAGACTTAAACATCTTTCTTGGACAACTCTTCAATCAAGAAGCCAACAATAGCATAAAGGAAGGTAACTCTTATCATGGTAATTCAACTAGTGCTCTATGTACAGATAAGAAGGATAAGAAGCAGAAAGGCAAGAAGAAGGAAGAAGATGAAGAAGAGACTTCCCAAGCCAACTTTGCAAGCAAGAGGAAGTGGAAAGGGAAGAAGAAAGAACCAAAGCAAGAGAAAGCCAAAGATCAGAATGTTCAAGCTTGTGCCATATACGATAAAACCAACCACACCACTCAGAATTGCTAGTTCAATGGGAAGACCGAGAAAGGAAGTGGAAGAGGTGGATATGGCAACAATAGAGGCAGAGGTGGACACAACTTCAAGAATAACAATAGAAGCTATAATAGAAGGGACTACAACAATTATTCAGAAGATCAACCACATGAAGACTCATTGCTTCTTATGAATCTAATGTCAAAGCTTTCAATGGCAGGACAAACATTCTAAGTAAGGTTCTCTATGTACCCACTATCACTAAAAACCTAATAAGTGTAGGTCAAATAGTTGAAGTAGGAGAAACCAGGAACATAGCTCTATTCAACTTTGGGTCTCAAAAACTAAGTGAGCTTGAAGTGTGGCATAAGAGACTTGCTCATGTGAATGAAAGAACCTTGAAGGATATATGCAGGGATCAAAGTGTTCTAGGACTACCGAACATATCAAAGCAACACGATCAATAGGTGTGATGCATGTCAGATTGGGAAGGCACAAAGACAACCCTTCAACCACAAAGGTTACATCCACAACAACTTATTGGACTTAGTACATACAGACGTATGGGGACCAAGTCAAGAACCTTCATCGGGAGGATCAAGGTATTTTGTCTAATTTATTGCCGACCATAGTAGATGGAATGTTGTATACTTTATCAAGAGTAAGAATGAAGTGTTTGATTGCTTCAAGAAGTATCTTGCACATGTGGAGAATCATATAGGTAGATCACTAAAGAAGCTGAGATCTGATGGAGGGGGAGAATACGTCTCCAAAGAGTTTGATGATTTCTTACACGAAAAAGGTATCGAAAGGGAAGTGACTACTAGGTACTCTCCTCAACTAAATGGAATTGCAGAGAGGAGAAACAAGACATTGGTTGGATTAGCCCGAACAATGCTTCAAGAGAAGAAGTTGCCACATTATCTATGGGCAGAAGCTATTTCAACTGTTGTGTACCTTGTCAATAGACTACCATCCAAATCACTTCAAGGTATGACTCCTTATGAAGCATGGCATGGAAGAAAACCTAGTCTTGGACATTGCAAGGTTTTTCGTTGTTTAGCTATGTTCATGTACCATCACAAATAAGAGGTAAGCTAGATGAAAGGGAAACAAAGGCAATGTTTATTGGATATGATTCAACTCAGATGGGTTACAGGTTCTTCAATCCTTCAACCAAGCAATTCACTACAAGTAGAGATGTTGTGTTTGAAGAAGACAGGTCTTGGTATGATGAAGACAAACAAAAGGTAACATTACCATATGATCTTGATTCTGACTCTCATCAATTAGGAAGCAAGCATGATACAGAGGTCCACGATCCAAGAAGTGATACAGATGATGATCAAGATGAAAGGGAAAAGGATTACAAGCTATGGAAGTCAAGAGATAAAGCAAAGATGCAAGAGGTTGGAGAATGCTCCAAACAAGCACCTAGAAGATCAGCAAGAGAGAAGAAACAACCAGAAAGGTATGGATATGATTCCACATTTGTTACGAAGCATTCAATATACTTGGCAAAAGACTCTATTTCAGAGGAACCCTAAACCTATGAAGAGGCAAAGAGAAACCCTAATTGGGAAAAGGCCATGAAAGATGAGATAGATGCATTGAAGGAAATGGACACTTGGGATTTGGTTCCAATGTAACCAAATCAAAAGGTAATTGGTTACAGATGGGTATATAAAGTTAAAAGAATTTCAGATGGATCAGTTTGCAGGTACAAGGCAAGATTAGTTGCCAAACGATGCTCACAAACTCATGGTATAGACTATGAGGAAACATTCTCACCAGTTGCAAAGATGACTACAATCAGGACATTGATAAGTGTAGCTGCTGCAAGGAATTGGAGACTCCTCCAACTTGATGTGAAAAATGCATTCTTAAATGGTTGGATAAGTAAAAGAGGTATACATGTCGCAACAATCAGGTTTTGAAAACCCTAATCATCCATCTTATGTTTGTAGACTTAAGAAAGCATTCTATGGATTGAAACAAGCTCCTAGAGCGTGGAATTACAGGTTGGTTACATATCTTCGAGATCAAGGGTTCAAAGCTAGCAGCTCAGATCCTTCTCTATTCATCAAAAGGGATCACAATGAGGTTATCTATCTATGTGTATATGTAGATGATATTATTGTGACAGGTGATGATCTAAATGACATTCAAAGGATCAAGAGACACATGCAAGAGGAGTTCAAAATCAGTGACCTAGGTGAGATCACATATTTCCTAGGTATGCAGTTGATATACACAGATGAAGGAATGTATTTGAATCAAAGAAGATACATTTAGGATCTTCTTTTCAAGTTCAAAATGGACTTTCCTTTCTTTTTCTTTTGATCACCCTCACTTCCATCCTTTGAATTTACCGTTTTCATGCTTGTGAGAGGTTCTTCCTCTTTTTGTGTAAATACTCCTACATCTTCTAGATAGTGCTCCTCTGAAATAAAGCAACTATCCATCACAATGGACTCTAGATCGTCATCGTTCTCTTCTTCTTCTATGAAGTCACTAGAGTCACATCCTTCTAGCATGGGTTGACACATGAACACTGAAATATCATAACCCTCTTAATCACAATGAGGTGTCCATTGTACTTCATTGACAGCAATGTGCATGATGGCTAAGATTTCTGCCAAACCATGAGGCTCAAATTCCTCCTTAGGAAAGATCATCGATGTATAGGTTGGGTCTCTAACAGGTCTATCTCCTTGAGAAGTTCCTTTTTATCTTGCCTTCAAGCATTTTTCCTCTTCCTTTGCGACCTTGCACATCCACAAATGAGTATCTTCATGCATCCAGGATGTATGAGATGAACTTTTAGAATGCAGAGAGATTGAATCTGCTTGCTCCTTGTGGATAGGATTCCATTGTAGGGGTGGTACATCTTTGAAGGTGTAATCCTTCAAATTGACCTTGGTTGTGACACCTAAGTGCTGCAAGTAGAAGGAATTGGTTCCCCAATCTTGTACAACTTGCAGTTGTCGTAGGAAGGGTCTTCCTAGGATCATTTCATAGGTATTAGTTTTACCAAAGTCACATATAGCAAAGGTGTGCTCAAACTCTACACCACACGTGGTCAGAGTTATCTCTTCTAGTAATTTTAGAGGTCTTTCAACATGGCCGTCAGCCATCTGAAGCTTCATTCTAGTTGGTCTTAATGCGGATTCACCCCCATTGCTTCCACAAGGAGGTGGTTGCAATAGCAACACCAATCCCTGAATCTATGATCGCTTTGGTTGTGTAACCTTGGTAGGTGATCGGAAGATAAGTATTACCTTCCTCACCTTTGCTCAAGTCTCCTATTTTGTCCAGAGGTATCTCTAGAGCTTCCTACTTAGAGCCTGCTTGAGGCATATTGGAATCAAGTTCTGAAACCTGATCCTTCACATGATTCCATAGCTCTGGTTTTGCTTTGAGCAGCTCTTCTACAGTGAGATGACACTGAACCTAAGTGTTCTTCACGACATCCATGTTTCTTGGAACCACTAAGTCTTCGTTGCTGATCAATATTGTGGGAGCTCTGATTTGGAGAGATTCAGATTCCCATGGGCCTGTGAACTGTGGCAACTCTTGTAAAGAATTGGATTCAAATCCTGATTTTTTTTTCCTCTTGTTGCTCTAGTTGATCTCCATAAATAGATGGAATGTCTTGTGGAAATTGATCATGAAGGTCATCAATCTCAAGAACAGGAGGGGAATTATCCCTCTCCTTGGCCCATTTCTCTTCTTGTATTTCTCACAAAAACTTTTGAGAGTGTTGTTGAATTGAAAGAGGTTCTCTATCGTCTATGGAGTCAAGAACATAGACTTTCTTTGGTGATGAGCTTTCTCTTTGAATAGTTGGTTGAGCTTGTGGAGGTAAAGAAACTTGTGGTTTATTTACCAACTACTATAATCGATCTAGTAATCCTTGGAAGTGCAAACCCAGTGTAATTGCATTCGTCTGATTGAACAAATTGATTGGCTTGGAACATAGCTTGAGCTAGTTCCACCATTTTTAAGCACATTTTTGTTCGTTCAATCTCTAAATCTGCTCTAGGGTAGCTCTTGTTAGGTTTGTAGGTGTTGGCCCTTCTTGAAGTCGAGCCTGGTATGCCTTGAACAACATGTTCAAGTCTTCTGGGGTTGGATCTACAAGGACACACCCTGGTTGTGGTCTATTTACAATGGTTGGTGTGTGGGGATGAGGTGGTGTGGATGAAGTTTTGACATGCGAGGGGTTTTGAGAGGCAATATCTTCTATTTTTGTTTTTGCATCTTTCAAGCTTTCTTCTAGTTCGGATAACTTTTTGGTCCACTTACGATTGGCCTTCTCTCTAGTATCCTTCCATGTTCTTGTTTTTCTCTTACTAGGCTCTCCTAACTCACTTGGCTCTGATTGCTCAGCTGGTTTAGCTTGTTGTAAGGTTTGTGCCCTAGTGACTGCATGTATAGGGGCCACATCATTGCTAGTGGAACTTGAGTCCCCTACTAAGCCTGCTACATTAACGAGTCTAAGCATTGGTGCACTAGAGGGATATCCGGGACAATCTCTCAGGAGTTGTTCTTTGCCACACTCAAGACAAACAACTTGTATTGTGATGTTCTGCTCTTGTATCGGAGCTAGTGGGTGGGGTGGTTGTTGTCCTAATATAGGTTGAGGTTGGCTATATCCTCCATGTTCATAAGGTCTAGGTGCTCCTCGTGGTCCTCGACATGGGTTATACCTAGGAACTTCTCTGCCTTGTTCTCTAGGAGGGTACCCATATGGTCTACATTTGGGTCGTACAAATGGTCGTGGCTCTCTATTCATTGTATAGTTTTCGGTGTTGTAGTTGATGTACGTTTGCTCACTACAAGAGTACATGTTAGGCTCTTGAGTTGGTGGTCTATCGTAAGGGTAAGGTTGTGATAACCCTAATCCTTCTCTAGTGCAGACATGAGATGGATGATCTCCACCACAAACTGTGCAACTACTTAACATTGGCACTCTCAAGGAGGAGTTCTGGTAGTTCCTTTGTCCTTGTACTCCTAATTTCTTGGCCACTAACACTGCCTCTTCCTCCACATAACGCGAGCTAGAAGTCTCGTTGCTCCTTGTATCCTCTGTTTTGGTAGGATCTTGTGTGATTTTGAGATTCTCAGCCAAGTTGTCTTCCAAATCTATGCACTCTTGAATGCACTCGCTCAAGGTTTGCAATCGTTTTATGTACACTAAGATTCTCAATGTTCCATTTGTTAGACCTTCTAAAAACAAGGATATCATTTCTTGCTGAGAAGGTCTCTCTATCACAAGGCATCCAGTTACGTATTGATACAATCTTTGTGCTGCATGTTTTATTGTCTCATTAGGAGCTTGTTTGAAACTATGCAGTAAGGATGACAAATTGTGCTTGATCCCTCCCTTAGTGAATTCCCAAATAAATTCTTGGAAGAAGTGTTCGATATGTCCAAAACAACTTGGATCCAAGGATTGAAACCAAGTTAAGACTATTCCTATGAGGATTAGCCCAAAGGATTCATATTGCATGAAAAAGTCATCCATTTGCTCTGCTTGCAACAACTGCTTGAATTCTGCAATGTGGTCATAAGGCTCTGCTGTGCCATTGTAACAATTTCGCACACATTTGGCCAATTGGATGGGTCTCAATCTTGTGCCTAGCTCTGGGGATTGAATTGTGATGGGAAAAGCAGGTTTGAGTAGGTGTATTCCAGCTCCTACGCCTTGGGGTGATTCTACCCTAAATGTGGTTCTATTCATATTTCCTATTCCCTGGCTAGTTTGGTTGTGGGAATTAATTCCTGGCATGGCGGATTGCACTTGAGGCTGTTTGGCATACTAAGTTGGCTTGTTCGTCCTCACATCATATTTTTCATTCCTTAACGAGTCTGGAATGGGTTTTGTGAGGTAGTTGTCTGATCTCAAGGAGGGAATAAATGCAGACCTATGTACTTTAATCTAGACCCCTGCACTTCATCTACAGGCCAATATCTCCTTTGATTTTGGTCTAGGTATGTAGCTCGAGAAGGATTTTCCGGATCCCTAAAATCGTATATAGTTATTCGGTTGATGCCTTCTCCTTATGTCAGTGACTCAGTTTGGAGGACCCATGGACCAAGTACACATCCCTCAGAAAGTCATCTTGGGGTATCTTGTCCGCATGCACTACTTGAGTCATTACTGACTTTCTCCTAGGGGTACTCATCGTATCTCCACTATTGGTTCTCCCAGAAGTGCCTTGTCCCTCTAACTCTCCTCTTTCATTAATTTGATCAAGGTTTTCAGTTAGTACATATAGATGGCTCATCTTGTCCATGTAATCTGCACCTTCACACTTGACAGCTGGTCTTGGAACTATTTCAGATTCTATAGTGTTTATCATTCTTGCTACTAACCTGTGTAGACCATTGAGGTAGATGGGTATTCCTTGCAAGTTAGTGGACATGTATTGAAGAGACATCTGATATTCCCCTTCCACTCTAGACATAAAACCTTCCCTAGGTACTGAACTAAGCATGTCTTCAGAATCCAAGAGTGTCTCCTAGTTAAATGACATTTCTAACTCAATCCTCTGTGAACTCAACACTGTAGTGCTAACCACTGAGTTGTGAGCCCCAGACTTGGTTGTATGGTTGACACTAGCCTCAGATGATTTGATAGTTTATCTACCTCTTCCTTAGTGTCTACTTGATCTTAGTTTCATAAGCCTTGTCTACAAGTCCAAAATTGTCCTTTGAATTGCTCAAAATCTTGTCGAACCCCTTGCTTCCTAGTCCAACCTGAGGGTCAACTTCAAAATACTATATCTAATAATCCACATAGTACTCCTAGTCCAACCTGAGGGTCAACTTCAAAATACTGTTTTTGTAGTCCTCGCCACGAGCTTTCCAACGAACCCAAAATCACTCTGAACAGATTTTGTATGAGAAAGTTATGCCAGTTCAGGGTTCTAGGGATCAAAACAAGGAAATAGGATCTCTCAAGGAGTGCCTCAGGATAGGCGATATGATACGAGATTTTCACGAAACGATACCACTATGGAGAGTACCACATTCGGTGATACGATACCATCAAGGTGATACCAACTTCCACGAGACGATACCACTTGCTAGACGATACCACCAAGTCCACGATATGATACCAACCTCATGATACAATACCAAACCAATCGAGGATATGATACTTGGCCTGTTGAGGATATGATACCAGAAATCACACAATACGACACCAAGGTAAGAGACAATACAATACCAAAAATTTATACAATATGATACTGGAGTAACTCACGATACTATACTAGGTAGACGACGATATGATACCACTAGTGCGACCGCCATCGCAATACCAGCACTAAACGATACGATACCAGAATGGTATCGCGATACCTCAAGTGGGTGTTGTTAGTCGGCCGCCGGAGTAGGACAAATGTATGCCGGATGTAATGGAGTTTTCGTAATTTGCACGAAAAGTTGGTACACGCATCGCATCCTGTAAACATCTTTATAAAGTAATGGAAAAAGAGTGGTCGAGAGCCCGTTTTTCTGGACTTGCCAGAGTGATTGTTGAAGCCTGTGTGATGTATTGTTGTGTAGTCTGAGTCTTGTTGGTGTTCTGATCATTCTGCCTCACCCACTGATACTGTGGTGCATAGTAACGAATCGTAAGTAAAAGGTTGTGTGTCTGATTGTTGGCGTTGTGTTCGGTTGTATAAGTCCCACAGTTTACGTACTGTCAGTCATTTCTTTGCATAAGCTAATTGATAGTGGGAATTCCGAATAGATAACTAGAAGTGTGTTCTCGTACGCTCTGTTGTGCTACCAGATTCAGTACCTTCGGTATCATTCTCTGGTAATCCCGATTATGAGGAAGAGCTAGTACCTTCAGTAGCATGAATAAGTTGATTGAAGAGTACTGATAAGTTTTGTGATGAATGAATCTATCGATTATAGTATCTTCTGGTTGATTTACTGCCTATTGTGAGTTTGTATGCTATCCGGCATATATACCTGTCATGAAGAAGTTGTGTGTTCATTTACGAGAATATAATACCTACTAGTTGTTAGTATTGTTGTAACGCTGAGACTACTGCTCTGTCTCAATAGCCGGTTTAGTCTGTAAGAGTTAGATACACAGATTCCCAGAAATCGGATATTGTTTGATGAAGGCTAATAACTGAGCTAATACGTGTTAATGGTTATTTACTGTTGTGCAAAGATTTGGGAAATTAATACAGGGCCTCTGTCTAACAGACCCCTACCACTCCCAAGAACCCACGTGGTTTCGGTGACGATACTGGAAGTTTAACACAGTTTACGGTGAATCACTGTTTTACGTTTAATATTTGTTCGGTAACGATTTTGGCTAGCAGTAACACATCGTACGTGTAACACTTTAAACACTTATTTAACACTTGGCACCGTCTGTGGGAAGGTGGCATCAAGATTGCCAGTCGTCTGTCAGAATTAGATTATCGTTCGATTGGCAGTAGCAACAGAATCAGATTGTTGCAGACTGTTCTGTTAGTAATACTACGCGATTAGTACAAAAGATGATACATGCCGGTTACTCGATCCGGTGAAATGTATCCCAAGAACCATCAATCTGGAGTACTTAATGTACTAAAAACAACTCTGGAAGGTAGAAGTACAGCTAGGACTGACCCAGTTGTCAAGAAAGTTAAGAACGTTAAAACTGATTCCGGTCATATCCCGGTGGAACCTGTTACGCCTCTGGTACATTCCGATACTATTTCGGCACAGTCTGTCGAAGATATAGTAATTCCAGAACCTACTAAGATGCAGTTGGAATCTAGTTTAACAATCTTGGAAAAAGATTCACATTCATCTACGATTAGAAACACTCTATATTTCGGTAATAGAATCACAACTTTTCGGTGACGATTTAGCATCTTCTGCTGAATCTTCAGCCCAATCACCGTGCTTGGAAGTGATTTCTCATACAATGGACATCAAGAAGGAAGGAAAGCTGTTCCAAACAGAGATTCGAGCATATTAAGTAAGATAATCGCACCGGAAAGTGCGCCATCCGACGAAACAGATTCCGATAGTCCAGATATTTCGGCCCGAGATACAGAAGGAAGGTATGATACACTCACGATGAACGGACAACAACAACAACAATTATGCCCACCCAGGCCACCTCCAACGGGAGTGACATACACAAAGTTTGGTGGATTTCCAGGAGATGATCCGGATGCTCACGTACACACTTTCGAGATAAGCTACGCAGTTCTCAACCATCCACCGGATCAGGCCTACAAAGCCATTGTCTTCCAATCTACACTTGTTAATGAAGCAGCTATATGGCTTACAGAATATGATATTAATCATTTCGGCACCTACGAAGCAGTACGAGATGCTTTTCTGCAACGATTCAGATAAAAAAAAATCTAGCGGAAATTTTTGATTATCTGCAGAATAACAGACAGAAGGCAAATCAAACCGTACAGGAGTATGCTACTCTCTTCAGAACACACTTAAGGCAGCTACCACTGGCCCACGCTAACTTGCCAGATGACGTTATCACTCAGTGGTTCATCAATGGCTTGGTTCCACAACTTAAGCAGATCATGATCATAAGATGTGTCGGAGCCATGTCCCTCGATGCAGTCATTGCAATGACTCTGCAACTGGAACACAAAGTCGGTGGATTTACAGAAGATTTGGAATGGTTAAAAGCAAACAAAAATGTTGCAGAAGATATGACTAGACAAGTATACTACAACATATGCAAAAATTTAGGACATACTAGTGCCAATTGCGCACTTAATCAGACATTCTGTGCTATCTACAACATTGCCGGACATACCACCGAAAATTGCGCATACAACGCTAGAGTGCAGGGAACAACGACTGTCAATGCAATTATCCAGGAACAAGGGCAACCAGCCAACCACTATGTGCCCTCCACAAATGAGAAACAACCAGCAGCAAGGATATCGAAATTACCGAGGACAGAGGAATAACAACTATAATCCAAACCGCTGGCAGAACGGACCACCACCGGAAAATCCCAATTTACCACCACCACGCTGCCATTTTTGTGGCGAATTTGGACATATTAGGAGATTTTGCAAGGATGCAGCTGAGTATGATCAAAGGAAGAAGGAACGTCAAAATCCAATGGCCAATATGGTAAAAATCACACCGGTGGAGACACAGGCTGCTGCAGTCCAGACCCGTTCCGGTAAACAACTGCAACCAGCAGGAGAAATATTTGAACGAGGGATACGTGAACAACACAGAATGTACAACAAGGCTAGTCAATGGACCACAGCAGAACCACCAGTCTTCCCAGAACCTATTCCGGTAACCCAACCCTCGTTAACAAAGGAAGAAACACAACAAAGGGAGTCAGCAGCAGGAACATCATCAGCAGTAGATACATTACCAACCGTAGACACCTCCGCATCAGCAGAGGCATCAACTTCGACATCAGTAGAGTCTATCAATCAATCTCAACAGGCCTGGGAAATCTTATCTAAGGCATTTATCACTCTGCCTCTGGGCCAACTACTGGCATTAGGACCTGGAATTCGACAACAGTTCCAACAACAGTTCAGTCCGGTGACTTCTTGTATTCCCGCGACAGCAGCAGTTCAACCGGAACCTGATTCTACGGTTGATCATTCAGTCCCCTTGATTACAGTATGGTATAAGAATCATAATATTACGCAGGTATTAATTGATGGAGGCTCTGGTGTTAACATTGCGACTGCGGCAGTATGCAAAAGATTAGGATGGACCGAAATCGAACCAGTTCAATTTTTTGTCAGAATGGCAGATCAATCAAGAGTCCATCCTGTAGGACTTGTGCGGAACATACCCATCACTTTACAAGGTACGACCTTTAAAATGACCTTTTTTATACTAGATCTGCCGGAATCCACTTTGGATTACAACCTCCTTTTCGGCCGACCTTGGCTGAAGCATGCGAAGGTAATACAGGACTGGTCTGCACAAGAGCTTACGTTTAAAGATGCCAATCGTAGATATGTGGTAAAATTAGATGCCAAAACCTTACGAGCTACATGCTAGACCCTATTTTGCTGAACCAGTCCATATGCTAGATGGATTGTCAGATGATGAAGAAGAAGAGTTTCTAAAGAGTAACGCTGATTTAATTTCCTTAGGGACTATTGATCTACAGTCCGTTGTAGATAATTGGAACGCTTCAGTTTGTACAATAATACCCATCACAGAAGAGGCTAAGAAGGAAGACACTGTTTCGACACATGACGATGAACTGCAGCAACTCTTTAAACCAACAGACAACACAGAGAAACATCAACAGTTCTATGTCCCTGAAGATCAGCTGATCACTTACAATTTAGGAGATAAAGCAAAACTTACCGGAAACATTTCAAGCAAGCTTAATCCAGCTACTCCGAGAATTCACTGACGTCTTTGCATGGGACTACAAAGACATGAAGGGATTGGACCCCCGTATCTACCAGCACAGAGTCATGCTGAAGCCAGAATCAAGACCGATAAAGCAAACCAGGTACTGGATGAATCCCCATTATGCATCTCAGGTAAAGGCAGAACTTGATAGATTTTTGAAAGTCGGATTCATCGTGCCAGTAGAGCATGCTGAATGGATCTCTCCGATTGTAACTGTGCCAAAGAAAAACAAGCAATTGAGAATCTGTGTAGATTACCGAAAATTAAACGCAGCAACCGTACCGGATCCCTTTCCAATCCCCTTTTTGGATACCATGCTTGATAGAGTAGCAGGTCACGAGATGTATTCATTCCTATATGGATACAGTGGCTACAACCAAGTGAGAATGGCCGAAGAAGATATACCAAAAACTGCATTTATTACCAATTGGGGTGTCTTTGCTTGTACAGTGATGTGGTTTGGATTGAGAAACGCACCAAGCACATTTCAAAGATGTATGTAGGAGATATTTTCTCCTTATCTCACTTCATTTATGCAAGTATATCTCGACGATTTTTCAATTTTCGGTAAGATGATAGCACACCTGTTCCATTTACGGTGCTGCTTTCAGAAATGCAGAGAGTATAGGCTCTGCTTGAACCCAAACAAATCAGTGTTTGCGGTCTCATGTGGCAAATTACTTGGCCACATTGTATCTGCACAAGGTATCCAAGTAGATCCAGATAAAATTTCGGCAGTATTAGAAGCTCCGGTGCCAGCTACTCCAAAAGAAGTTATGCGCTTTATGGGCCAAGTACGGTGGCATGGAAGGCACTTACGGTGGCTTGCTCATCTGGCTATACCACTAAACAAGCTAATCAGCAAAACACCTCGACAATTTGAATGGACCCAGGAATGCTAGATAGCATTTGATCGTTTAAAGCATTTATTAACACAAGTTCCTATCTTACAACCGCCGGACTGGGATCACCCATTTCATGTATTTGTTGATGCTTCAGATATAGCAATAGAAAGTGTGTTGATGCAACAAATTGATAAATGGTTCAGACCAGTGTATTATGCAAGTCGAAGATTAGCGCCTGCTGAGAAAAATTACTCTGTAACAGAAAGAGAATGTCTAGGGCTAGTATATTCGATCAAGAAATTCAGACATTACTTGCTAGGCCGTAAATTCACATTTCATGTAGATCACGCTGCACTTGTCTATCTAGTTCGGCAACAGCATCTAGGTGGTCGATTAGCGCGATGGGTCTTACTCTTGCAAGAATTTGACTACGAAGTCATTCACCGGCCAGGCAGTTCACATGCCTTAGCAGATTTTTTTATCCCGCTTAGATTTCGGTGAAGCTCCGGTGGGCATAGATGACACGATACCCGCGATTTATGTGTCAGAACCAATTAATGAAGATTCTGCAGACCCACCTATCCCATTTTCATATTATGATCAGATCTTGACCTTTCTTACTGATGGTTGCCTTCCATCTCAGACTTCTAGAGCAGTACGCAGGAAACTTGCAGTCTTTAGCCGCCGATTTCGGTTAATTGCTGGAGAACTATATTATGTAGATCACACCGGAATCCTACTTTGATGTATTCCACCGCATGAAGTTAACTCAGTTATCACTTTGGCTCACTTGATTCCTTCCGGCGGTCATTTTGCAGCAGATTTAACTCACTGGAAAATTCTACAGAGTGGTCTCTGGTGGCCATCGATGTACAGAGATATATTACAGTTTGTCAAACAATGTGATACTTGCTAAAGAGCTGGACAGCCTTTGCAACGACATCTCTTTCCTCTGCAACCCATCTTACCATTGGAGCCTTTCCAAAAGTGGGGTCTAGATTTTATTGGTCCGATTACACCTCCAGCAGTCTTCAGTAATAACCGTTACATACTGACTTGTACAGACTATGCAACCAGATGGGCAGAAGCCTGGGCTTTACAGTCTGCTACAGCCGTTATGGTAGCAAAGTGTCTACTAACCGATGTCTTTCCCTGTTTTGGATTACCACTGGAAATTGTCTCAGATCAAGGCACTCATTTTGTAAACAATTTAATGAAGGCACTTACACAGTCGTTCCAGGTCACACATAAATTTAGTTCTCCTGATTATCCACGTGCTAATGGTTTGGCCGAAAGTACAAACAAATCTCTGCTGAATATACTTCGGAAATTGATCATGGAAGCACCGGAAAGATGGGATCAACTACTACTTGCAGTGTTATGGGCATACCGGACTACCTACAAGGTAACAAAAGGAATGACACCTTTCAAATTAGCTTATGGCTTAGAAGCAATAGCACCAATGGAGATAGTTATACCAAGTTTACGAGTGGCAATCGCTCAGAAACTTCTACCGGAAGACTCACTGTCATTTCGGTTGGACACTCTCAGAGAGTTAGACGAGCACCGATGGCTCAGTTTTTTAACTATGCACGAAGTCCAACTAAGACAGGCAAGGACGCATGATCGAAACCTGAAGACTCCAGTGTTTTCGGTAGGACAGCTTATACTTTTCTATAATGCAAAGTCAAATAGATCCGCAGGCAAATTCAAATTACGGTGGTTCGGCCCTTACAAAATCTCAGAGCAAATCGGTCCAACAACTTTTCGGTTGACTACGTTGACCGGAAATCCACTTCCAAAAGCAATCAACGGCTCGAAGCTGCGGCCGTATCAAAGCGCTACTAGTCCGCATTAAATCATTCGGCGATGGACCGCATTTTTTTAGTTTTTGTTTTTTACTTTTCATTCTGTTCTTTCTTTTCTTTTTAAAAATAGTCGTGTTTTGTCATAAGCCGCCCTCCTTACTAGTTACTCAAGCATGCACACCAAATTAAAAGCAACATCATTCCAGCACCGCACAATGATAACCATCACTTCCTACCCCCCCACCGTAATATCTGTACTTAAACTCTTCGGTTGGGCCAAAAAACACTATTGTGTTCTTGTGATTGTACTTGTGTTTTCTGTGTTCTGTGTATCCGTGTGTTGTGTCCTGTGTATTCGTGTTCGCGTGCGCAATGGAAGCGTTGGCGAACTACACAGCTTTCTGTGATGGTATCCCTACCGAGGTAGGAGAATACCTGCACATCCGAGGGTTGGCCAACTTCGCTGAGCTGCCATGGCACTCAGTGGAAGCCCATCCCTTCTTCGCACAAATCATCCCTGCCATCGCCCAATCCCCCATCGCTGAACGACAATGGCTCTTCCCCTCCCTACCATCTAGAACCGTAATAACCTTCCAGGCCTTCGTCGAAGCCTTCCGCCTCACTCCACAAGGCCGCGAGAATGGCCCAAGTATCCCCGTAGCCCGCATGACCGAACTTTTCCCCCTCCATTCATCGAATGAATACGCCATTCTCTGCCACCCAGAACCTGAAAGAACTGCATTACAGTTCTTAGTCGCAATCCTTAACCTCCAGAAATGAACCTACGGTATCTCCCGCCCGTTCTATTCAGCCATCAATCTTGCTGCACAAGAACCCGTTAATTTCGCCTCCTTTTTCTTTCACCGTATCCGTAAGGAGTGTGTAGCCATAGTGAAACAAGTCAACAAAGGAACCACCCCTCGATCCAGACTTCCCCACATCCTCTCCTTTCTCTTTCCGACTATACTCGCAGCTCAACCACCACCATGAGGACCCATCCTAAGGCATGAAGAGTCAGTTCAGCTACTAGAAGATGAGGAAGAAGAAGATGAAGAAGAGCTCAATCAATTGTTCCGCCGGAAACGTATCCGAATTAGCTCCTCAGAAAGTGAAGCACAAGGCTCAGCCGGAAAAGATAGAGATGACAATAAAGAAGAAGAGAAGAACGAAGAGGAGACATTCCACGATACAGCTACTTCAATGCATAATGAATCATCGACTGAGCAACAAGAACAACAAGATCGAGCAGAAACAGAATCAATTTCGATCGAAAAAGAATCAGAGCAACAGGTAGACGAGCAAGAATCTACCAGAGATGCACTAGATAAGCTACTGAAGGCAGTGGAATCCATATACGCGAACAATGCAGAAACCGAACAAACAAACAAGGTAACAACCACTAACTCTGCCCTCCCCAAAACACCGCCTGTCAACCCCATTTCCCAAACAGAACCACCCCGCAGTCCCATCAAGCCCAGTCACCCCACCGGAACTACTGAAACCTCGACATCCTCCCTCAATTATTCACCACCGAATTCACAACAACTCCTCACCGCCACCTCTTCGCAACCTCGCCCTCCTTCGCCACCCCAACCCATTCCAGTTTTTTTGGAATTAGAGTCTATGGGTCAAATGTTGATTAATCTATCCCAACAACTGCCGCAACAACTGAAGCAAGCCACAAACAATGCACGAGAAGAATTCCAACGGAAATTGGAAATAATGGAGGCGGATATCACCCCTCTTCAGGAAGAGTTACAAGCAGCAAGAGCAGAAAACCATGCACTCCATGAGCAGATCAAGCAACTATAGGCTACACTCCAAGCACAGGAAGAACGCTCAAGCCAAAGAGATAAGGCACTGGCTGCAAAAGAAGAATTGCTGATAGCTGCCGACGCAGAAATAATAAAGTTAAATCAAACAATCAAAGATACAGACGATACAAGAATAGCACTAGGAAACCTACTGGAAGAAACAAGACTCCAACTGCAGGACACAGTACAGAAATACCAAGAGCAGCAGAGAGAAGCTAAGCAAACCGAGGAACAACTAAAGAGAACGAAAGAATCCTTAGACGACGTCAACAATATGCTCAAACACCAATTGAGCAGGGAAACCAAATACCAAAAGGACTTAGCGAATGCCCGCAGAGAACGAGATGCATATCACAAAACCATACAATTCTAGAATCAACAATTTGAAAGATTAGATAATCAGGTACGCAACCAGAAAGACCGAATCAGTGAAATGCAGAAACAAGTAACGGAAATGAAGACAACCAGAGATGCGGCATTGTCCAACGACTTCTACTTACAGGAGACCTTTTTGCAAACACAAGCCGAAATTTTGCTCACCGAAGCCATTGCCCTCAGTTCTGTTAGAGTAGATGCGCAAGTAGTAGAGCCTGACACCCTTAAACAGTTATTAGAAACCCTTAAGAAAAAAATAGCCCGTACATCTAGATTAGCCAGAAATATGTATTCAGAAGTAATCATAGATGAACAATAATTTTTGTAATAAAAAATCACTTGCGGGTTCGAGTCCACTGTGCGTGCCAGTGTTAGTCGGCCGCCGGAGTAGGACAAATGTATGCCGGATGTAACGGAGTTTTCGTAATTTGCACGAAAAGTTGGTACGCGCATCCTGTAAACATCTTTATAAAGTAATGGAAAAAGAGTGGTCGAGAGCCCGTTTTTCTGGACTTGCTAGAGTGATTGTCGAAGCCTGTGTGATGTATTGTTGTGTAGTCTGAGTCTTGTTGGTGTTCTGATCATTCCGCCTCGCCCACTGATACTGTGGTGCATAGTAACGAATCGTAAGTAAAAGGTTGTGTGTCTGATTGTTGGCATTGTGTTCTGTTGTATAAGTCCCAGGGTTTACGTACTGTCAATCATTTCTTTGCATAAGCTAATTGATAGTGGGAATTCCGAAGAGATAACTGGAAGTGTGTTCTCGTACGCTCTGTTGTGCTATCGGATTCAGTACCTTCGGTATCATTCTTTGGTAATCCCGATTATGAGGAAGAGCTAGTACCTTCAGTAGCATGAATAAGTTGATTGAAGAGTACTGATAAGTTTTGTGACGAATGAATCTATCGATTATAGTATCTTCTTGTTGATTTACTGCCTACTGTGAGTTTGTATGCTATCCATTATATATACCTGTCATGAAGAAGTTGTGTGTTGATTTACGAGAATATAATACCTACTAGTTGTTAGTATTGTTGTAACACTCAGACTATTGCTCTGTCTCAATAGCCGGTTTAGTCTGTAAGAGTTAGATACAAAGATTCCCAGAAATCGGATATTGTTTGATGAAGGCTAATAACTGAGCTAATACGTGTTAATGGTTATTTAATGTTGTGCAAAGATTTGGGAAATTAATACAGGGCCTCTGTCTAATAGACCCCTACCACTCCCAAGAACCCACGTGGTTTCGGTGACGATACTGGAAGTTTAACACAATTTACGGTGAATCACTGTTTTACGTTTAATATTTGTTCGGTAACGATTTCGGCTAGCAGTAACACATCATACGTGTAACACTTTAAACACTTATTTAACAGTGTGCATGATACGATACCTTGACAAGTATCGCGATACACGAGAGTTTTGGTATCATGATACCAAATCTCAACCAAACATGATACTCGGATTTTTTGGAGTCCAAATTCAAAACTTTTTTGTAGATATATGTACCTTATGTTCTCCTTGTCACTCCTATCAGCCTATAGATGCAAAACTACCCTCCAAACTTGCGATATTCCACTCGCAATAACAGATGCAGGTCTTGTCACTCTACGATACTGTCGCCCAGATTTTGGTGTTTTTTGAGAGCTTTTCAAGAGTGATTCTTCAGTGTTTAGCTTTGAACAACCTCTATGCTTCTTGCTTGTAGCCACAAGTGAAAAATGAGGTGAATGTACAACCGAAAATGGAAAAAAATCAGAGAATATGAAGATGGGAGAAGATGGTGATGATGATGAAGATGAAGACGAAGGAAAACTTAGAAACTTAACTAAAAATGGTGATTTCTTTTACCTTCCAATGTCACTACTCTATGTCTTACTGTCACACGCTCCTCCTCCAACCTCTCTCCCCGGCAACGACGCCAAATTTGGTGTCTCTCTAGCACAATGGCAAGTACCAACGTTAGGAGCATCACCTCATAAATGTCAATCGGTGGAGACGTGAGGACCGGTATGAAGACCAAGAGCAAGTGAAGTGCACAAGTGTATGAGTGAAAGAACACAAACATTCACACACATACACACACGCGCATAAGTTAAGAGCAAAGAGTGGAACAATGGGAGGACTTGGATTACAAAAGAACTCTATTAGAGAAGCTCAAATCTACAACAAGCCAACCCCCAAAAATGAGCTCTCCAGCCCTTTTTATAGTTTTTTGAGTGGTTTTGGCCTTGTCCAGACCTAGTGGCCGGCCTAGTTAAAAATTAGGCTCCAAGGCTTATTTGGGGACTCAAAGGGAATCTAAAAATTATGAAAATTGGTAGGATGATACTTCTAATATCCTCAAGCTTGAGGACTCCTCTGCTTGAACAAAATGGAGTTGTAAAAATGGAAAATGGTATTGACAATGGTTTTTAGTGATAAAGTTCACTATTTTTATAGGGATTTCTTCTGAAAATTTGACATGTGCTTCTTGGAGCTCCCTACATGCTCCTTCTTGTGTGTCCACTTCCTTGGTGTGCTTCTATGCTTGTGCTTGACCTTGTCTATCAACAGGTCCTTAGGTGGTTCTCTCTACTTTGTCACTTTCATAGATGATGCTACATAAAAGTTTGGGTATATCCTATCAAATCAAAGGATGAGGTATTCGTCACTTTCAAAAAATGGCTTGCTGCATTTGAGACTGAAAAAGGAACTAATCTTAAGGCTTTACATTCAGATAATAGGGGTGAGTATACCTCACATGAATTCAACCTTTTCTGTCAGTCTAGAGGGATTCATAGAGAGTTTATAGCTCCTTATACACCAGTATAAAATGTTGTAGCTGAGAGGATGAATAAAAATATTCAAGATAGAGTAGGCTCTATGTTGCATCAATCAGATGAGGAAAAGGAACTCATGACCAAAATTCCCTATCAGTCTACTGTTAGTAGTCCCATGTATGCCATGGTAGCTATGAGACCAGACATTGCACTTATAGTGGGAGTTGTGAGCAAATATATGTCTAATCAGATTATGTTGGTTGTGTAGACAATCGTAAGTCTACATCAGGGTACATTTTTCATTTTGTTGGAGGTGCTATCTCTTGGAGATCTTGTCTTCAAGAGTGTAGAGCTCTTTCCACCACAGAAGCAGAGTATGTTGCAACAAGTGAGGCATGTAAGGAAGCATTGTGGCTTTCTCGTCTTGCCTGTGATATGGGTTTACCTCAACATGTACCTCGCTTGCTCAGTGATACTCAGAGTGCCATTGCTTTGGCTAAGAATCTAGTCTATCATGCAAAGACCAAGCACATTGAGGTGAGGTATGACTTCATTAGAGATTGCTTGGCCATTGAGTGCATTATTCTTGAGAAGGTTCGCACTCCAGATAATGTTGCATATGCTTTGACTAAAGCTCTACCAATCACTTGTATACTGTGTAACCTGTCCATCAAGTGGGAGGTATAGTTTGTATACTTACACTCACGTATTCTTTATCATTCTTTATTTTTCTCCCATATTTACTTTGGCCATGTTGGCGTTTAGTGGGATATTGTTACCGTTAGTGTCCATGTGAAAGGCCAAATGGCCACCTGACACTTCCTTGTATATGTTCTTTAATAAAACATTTAGTGGCCTGGTCAGTCAAAGACTAAAAGTTCGACCGCATTTGTAAGACCTAAGAAGTCTATCTTCGTGCTCCCTGTGTACTGTGTTCTCTATGTATTCAGCAGCATTTGTGCAAAGTACTGTGTGTGGCCTCAAGAGCTCGGTTTTGTACTCCGAGCATATCGTCGTGGAGCTCTCGAGAAGGGGAGTGCACTGTGGTGCATTGGGATCAAAATACTTCACTTTGGCCACTTCCAATTGTGAAATTGAGTATAGGGTAGCTTTCACAATGACTGTTGAGTGCATGTGGCTTAGATGCTTTATGGATGATTTGGATGTTGGTCAGTCTTTTGCCACCACCATCTTCATTGATAGTTAGAGCACATTGGCAGCTATGAGGAACATGCTCCCATTAAGCACATTGAGATGTACTATCATTATGTTAGGGAGAGGTTCTCTGTTGGAGAGATCAGCTTGGCCATGCAGGAGAACATTGTAGATCTTTTCACAAAGGCTTTGCCTAGGGAGAAGTTTGAAGTTTTCCGCTAGGCTTTGGGCTTACCTCCTTTTGTGGATTGATTCCACACATCTTGGCACTTCCTTACACATGAATGCTAGCTTCTTGTTCATTGCATCACTCTAAGGGGGCATTTATTGATATATTTCGGTAGTGATGTGTGTGAACACACTAGGACTGCTGGGGCACTTTTTTGCCTCTATAGGAAGTTTTTTTCCCCCGACTTGTACATACACCTATTATCATAATGGGATACTTATCTTTGTACATTCTAATGGTAATACAATCAGTATTGCGTGTTGTGCTCCAAGATTTTTCTTCTCCCTTCTGCTATTCGTGAGCTTCTATAGACCTCAAACTCCAACACTCTATTGGTATAGTGTTGAATGAAGAAAACACTTAGCTATTTTTAGGTTTGTGTATTGATGGTGGGTGTTCAAGTCCAAAAATCTTATGTAGGAACTCCTCGTATTCTTATTTATTAGAGGTTATATTTATCATACACTAGGTGATAAGGCTAGTGGAGAGCTTTACTTGAAAGATATTTTTGCTTTCGAAGCATTTACAAGGTGAATGATTGGATGAATCATAGAGGCGCTTTCAATGCTTGCAAAAACATTCTAGCAGCTTTAGAGATCTAAGGGTTCCTTAGATAAATAAATATTATTTTTATGTACTCCGTATGTATTTCATCTTCTTTTAAATGTTTGTGTGAAGTGAAAGAACTTGGAGAAGCTTGTAGAAGGTAGAAAAGTGCATTTCGAAGCGACAAAGTTTGGTCTAGCCAACCGGCACAAGGCCAGCCCTTGAGCTTTTGGACACTCAAATAGACCTTATAAGCATGTGATAAGTGCAAAGAAACATAGTATCTACTTTGGAGCATCAAGGAGAATGAGTCCATACAAAACAGATAGGTTCGCTGGTCGACTAGCTCAAAAACTTACTATATCTATGGAAGAGATAATGAACTTCAAATGCCCATAGCGAGCAGCGTGATTACAATTAGAAAAAATCCTTTTATGGGAGTGATACACATAGGGTTAAGTTTATAGAATGCAGAAACGTATTAGGAATAAGAAAAATATTCTATAGGAATGAATGAGACATTCACCGGTGGTACTTCCTATTTTTTAGGAATACGTAGAGATTGGCCCCGAGACAAAAAAACTCAGCTTTCTCCCAATCTACTGAACCCAATGCTATGAAAATTTATAGGCATAAGATAGACACTAATATCTATTGAATAAGCCATCTTTCACTCAATTTAAAGCTCTAGAGAGAAAGTAGCAGCCTCTACAAGATTACTATTGGCGAAGAAGATGATGCAGAGAATTGAAGGAGCAAGACAATGATGGTCACAAGTGTATGTATATTGCGTCCATGTAATGTACAGGTGATTTCAAGTCTTTATATAGACTCGAGGAGTGTTCCACGACTTCTATAAGTGAAATTTGAATTCAAATGAAGGTGGGAATGGTTGTTGGAGGGAATCAATTCACTTTCCTACAATCTAGGAAAAGTGAAGATCTAGTTTGATCTAATTTTAGGTGATTGATTGCTTGATGGAATGAAACTTCAACCACCAAAAATTCATGGGATTTGGGCTCTATCTTTCTAACTTTAGATGTGTGAAGCTCAAGGCTTTTACAACGGTAAATGCACCATAAAAAATATCTCTAAAAATACAATAAATGAGCATAAGAAAAAGAACTCTCCAACGGATATTATTTTGACACGATAGCCTTTGATGTAGATCAAATCCACCTCAAGCATAGTGTAAGCTTGATGTTCCAACAACTCCACCTCAAGCTAAAGTATGCTTGAGTCTTCGTTCTCTGATAGGTTCAATATCTGCCATAGCTTTGAATCTACAAAGCTTTATTCCATCAAGTGCCTTCGTCATCATATCTGCTACTTGCTTTTCAGTTGGAACAAAAGAAATGTCAATCTCCTTTGCCATGAGCTTCTCGCTGATGAAGTGGTAATGGACTTCTATGTGCTTGGTTCTCGCATGGAAAATAGGATTTTCCGCTAGATGCATGGAACTTACATTATCTCCAAATATGTGAGGTTTGGAACTCACAAGTCCCAAATCTATGTACAATGCTTTTAACCATATTGCCTCTTGAGTTGCTATGGTCAAGCCTCTATACTCTGCTTCAGTTGAGGATAAAGCAACTGTTGGTTGCTTCATGGAAATCCATGAAACTAGCTTCGAACCTGCAAATGCTATGTAACCAGATGTACTTTTTCTATCATCCTTAGCTCCTGCCCAATCTACATCTGAGTAGATTTTGATATCCAAATTTGAAGATTAAAGATAGAATATACCTTTGTTGATTGTACCTTTGAGATACTTAAGTACCCGCATCCATATGTGGTCTTCTCGGTGAGTACATGAACTGGCTAAGCACTCCCACACTATATGAGATGTCTACCCTTGTATGAGTAGCACATATCAAGCTACCTACCAAGCATTGATACTCTTTAATGTCTTCAATTTTCTCACCTTCATAAACACTAAGTTTATGATTCATCTCCAAAGGTGTACATGTTTAGAAGTATATGTGGATGATTTATGTGCTCATTCCCAACAAAGAAAACACCACATCCGTGAGTTCAGACAGATCTTCAACAAGTGTAGAGAATATCGAGTGTGTCTAAACCTAGAAAAGTGTGTGTTCATGGTATGACAAGGTAAAATCTTAGGTCATATTGTTTCTAAGAACGGAATATCAATAGATGAGGACAAAGTAAAAGCCATATCGGAGTTGTCGAGGCCAAGGAATGTTAAAGAGGTACAAGCCTTTATGGGCCATTGTGGGTATTACCATAGGTTTATTCACATGTATGCAATTATAGCTAAGCCTCTTTATGCCTTGTTGACAAATTTTGAGTGGAACGACAAATGCGAGAAGTCCTTCAATGAGCTGAAGAGACGCTTGTGCACAGCCCTAATATCGACCCCTCGTAACTGGAATAAACCATTCCATGTCCATGTAGATGCATCCAATCATGCGATAGGGTGCTAGCACAACTTACAGGAGAAGGAAATCTAGATTTTCCTATAGCATACGCTAGTAAGCAATTGAATGCTACTGAATGAAACTACATCACAATTGAGAGAGAAGGCTCAAGCATGGTATATGCCATAAAGAAGTTTAGACACTATCTATTGGCCAACAAGTTCAAATTTTTCACTGATCATCAAACTTTATTATACTTGGTCAATAAACCTTGCAATACACGACGCTTAGTAAGATGGTTCCTCTTACTAATGGAATATGACTTTGAAGTGGTTGTTAAGAAAGGTAAGGCCCATCTCAGAGCGGATCAACTTTCTCGCATCACTTCAGGCGAGTCACCACAAGGATTGTCTGATGAATTGCCGGTCCTAACCTTTGGACTTGCAAATAAGAATGTGAATACAAACAAGGATGAAATTGTACAATCACAAAACTATCAAATATGGGTAGGAAACATGTATAAGCAAGATACGGAAGGTGTTCTAGCTTCTTGTGTCAAGGATGATGAACATAGTAGTTGGTTGCAACAAGCCCATGAAGGATTTCTAGGGAATCACTATTCTAAACAACAAACGTTGCAAAATCTAAAATGTTTAGGAGTGTATTGGCCTAGTATGGACAAAGAAATTCATGAGTGGATCAAGAATTGTCTAGTGTGCCAGAAGAGACCCCTGGTGGACCATGCAACTCTTTATCACGTATCATTAATTCCAGATTGGAGTGCTCCATTGGTAGAGTTCATGAGATGTTTACCACAACTACCTAAGCAAGATTTGGATTTTGTTTGTGAGGCATGTCACGAAGTCCTTTTTGAAAAGCAGAATTGTAAAGTAGAGGTATTTTGAAGTTGATTCATACTGATGTATGGGATCAGTCTCAAGAAGAGTCCATAGCAGGTAGCAAGTACTTTGTAACATTTATTGATGACTTCTCAAAGTTTACATTCATTTATTTTATGAAATACAAACCGAAGTGTTTGATATGTTCAAGAAGTTTAAATCATTGGTTGAAAAGCAAACAGGTCGAAGCATAAGAAGATTGAGATCAGATGGAGGAGGTGAGTACTTTTCTAATCAGTTTCTTGCATTTTTGGAGGAAGAAGGAATTAAAAAGGAGACTACAAATAGATACACAACTCAACAAAATGGTGTGGCCCAAAGAAGAAACAGGTCTATCTTGGAGATGGGTAGGTGTATGTTAAATGAAAAGGACTTACCACTTACTTTTTGGGCTGAAGCATGCAATATGGGAGTTTATGTGATGAACAGGTTACCACCTACTCAAAGTCACGTACAAAAAGCACCTTATGAATTGTTTTATGGATCAAAACCAGATATTTCTAATTGTAGAATTTTTGGAAGCATATGTTTTGTTCATGTTCCACAACACTTAAGGTCAAAGTTGGATCCAAGGCCACAAAAAATGGTTTTTATTGTTATGGCAGAAGGGCAACCATGATACAGATGTGTGAGCCCTGATACAGGAGAGGTAATTGTTTCGAGAGATGTTATTTTTCATGAAGATAAATCTTGGTATAAACATGAAGTGCATGTAGATGAAGAAGAAACTACAAGAATTCACGAAGAAGAGCCAAGTTCTCCAAGCTCACCAGAGAGTCAAATTACACATGAAGAGGTAACTCCCCCGAATCAGAAGTTGAAGAAAATTCTAGATTTAATTTCAAAGGAAATTGAGTCACAGGAAGAAGAAAGTGAAGGTTCTACATCAAGAAGAACTCAATCTCGAAGGCAAGAAAAGCATGGTAGGACAAGAAGTCAATCAAGGTATCTAGTAAGAGAAAGAAGGCAACCACAAAGATTTTGTCATGAAGCTTATATGGCAAAACTTCTTGAGGGGTAGGAACCAACAACTTTTAAAGAAGCATCAAAGGTAAAGAAATGGGTTAAGGCAATGGATGAAGAAATGGCAGCTTTGTATGAGAACAATACATGGAGTTTAGTTCCAAGGCAACCCAACATGAAAGTAATTGGTAACAAATGGGTGTACAGGATAAAGAGAAACAGTGATGGTTCAGTAAGTAGATATAAAGCAAGGCTTGTTTGTAAAGGTTATGCACAGAGTTATGGGATCGATTATGAGGAGACATTTTCTCCTGTTGCCAAGATATCAATAATAAGGACATTAATAAGTGTTTCAGCAAGTAAGGTATGGAACCTTTAGCAATTTGATATAAAAAATGAATTTCTCAATGGTGATTTAAAAGAAGATGTGTACATGGAGCAACTAGTAGGTTATGAAGATCCCAAGAAGCCCACGTATGTATGTAAACTCTTGAAAGCATTGTATGGTCTTAAGCTGGCTCCAAGGGCTTTGAATTTTAGATTGGTAAAGTTTCCTAAAAAGCAAGGATACAGGTGTTCAAATGCAGATACTTCTTTGTATGTTAAGGTTGAAGGATCATTGATTGTTTATTATGTGGATGGCTTGATAATAATAGGAATCAATGAAGGTGAGATAGCTAGGATCAAAGCAGAGCTTGGATCTGAATTTAAAATTTCAGATTTAGGAGAACTGACATACTTTCTTGGAATCAAAGTTATGAAGAAGGACGATGGTGTATATCTTCTACAAAGGAAGTATATTTCAGATTTGTTAAAGAAATATGGCATGGAGCATTGCAAGAGTATCAATAATCCGATGGAACCCAATGTGAAGTACAGTGCTGAAGATGGTGAATCTTTAGAAGATCCACTTATCTACAGGTCTTTGATTGGTTCTCTTATATATGCATCTTTAACAAGGACAGATATTACATTTAGTGTAAGTACATTGTCTCAATTCATGAACAAACCCACAGATGTTCATATGCAAGCAGCTAAAAGGGTCTTGAGATATTTGAAGGGTACATTAAATGAAGGTCCGGGCTATAAATATCATGAAGGTTTGGATTTGAAAGCATATAGTGATGCAGATTGGGCTGGAAATAAGGATGACAGAAGGAGTACATGTGGATATATGATATTTGCAGGTGATAATTTGGTTTCATGGAGTTCTAAAAGACATCGTACAGTAGCACTTTCAAGCATAGAAGCTGAATATAGAAGTCTTACAAATGCAACATGTGAGATTATGTGGTATTTGAAGCTTTATGAAGATATGAATCTATCTACAACACATCCATTACTCTTTGGAGATAATGTAAGTTCATTACAACTCGCGTCTAATCTAGTGTACCATGCAAGAACAAAACACATTGAAGTGCACTATCATTATATCTGAGAGAAGTTGGTGAATGGAGATATTGATATTCACATGTTGGAACTAAAGAATAATTAGCAGACATACTTACAAAAGTAGTGGATGCTCAAAAGCTCAAGTGAATCAAAGTTCTACTTGGAGTCAAAGCTTTGGATTTAGAGCTTGAGGGGGCAATGTTACATAAAAACAAACTCTAAAGTAGTCTTGTAGTCTTGTGGATCTTATTAGTTATTAAAAATAGTATATGGAAGCTTGTGGATCTTATTAGTTATGAAAAATAACATGTGGAGCCGGTCACATCTCCAAATTTAGAGTAAAAGTAGATAAAAGTAAGAAAGAAAGGAGAAGTGTGTATTTTTAGACACGGAAGGCGCTTCTATTGACAACCTCTCAATAAAAAGAGTGGTTCTCTTAGTGTAGGTGGCCAAATTGAGTTCTTGTTGTGTTGTGAAGCTTATAACTTGCACTATATAAATAGATCTGGTTTTGTAGAATTTGTGATGCAAAAACCCCACGCAAGTAGGCGTTTTTACAGATCTTCTTTCTTATGTTTATCTGGTGTCTCATCAGAGACATATCTCTCTTCAAACTTTCATGTCTCGGTCATTATGAGGTCGTTTTGAGTGATTTCACTTGGAGACATTTCCTTAGCTCTCATAATTTCTATCTATATCAAATTTTTGCATAGATATTTAAGTTTGCTTGTTGTTGTACATCAGTTTTCAATTCAGACAGTTAGTCACACCTTGCTGTTGTAGGCCTCAACATACCTTGACTTCAAGCTATTCGTTTGGGAGCTATACTCCACTTTTTTTGAGGTTATTTGGTAGTGATGTGTGTGAACACACTAGGATCATCACGGTACTTTTTTCCCTCTTTAGGAGTTTTTTTTTTCCGAGCTAGTATATATACGCCTATTGCCCTAATGGGCTACTTATCTTTGTACATTCTAGTGGTAATACATTCACTATTGTGTGTTGTACTCCAAGCCTCTTTGTCTTCCTTATGATGTTTGTGTGCTTCCGCAAATGTTTGACTCCAACAATTGGTATCAGAGTAGGCCGTCGACACCTCTTTGGTTACAGTCTCAGAATCACACGAATTTTGGTGAGCATACTCAATGTGTTTCTGAGATCAAAACAACTTCGATTTATCATGCTGAAATCATGATCTGAGCTCGTTTCGGCATCTGTGCACTATCACAACACGTGCATGCTATTTTGTCTTTTTGTGCCAAAGGTATATACGAGTTTTGGTGCACAAGTATAAGCGTTTCCAAGTCTGTTACAGGTCTAGCAGAATTTCTCTAGGCAATTATGTTCAACTTTTTGACATACAATCAATTTTCTTCATCATGGTATTTTAGTCACTAGCCATGGCTGAAAGTAGTGATGTATTCTGTATGTTGGCTGTTGAGGATAAGTTGGATGGTACCAACTACGTGTCATGGGCTTATATGGTGCGACATGTATTGGTTGCAAAAGGACTATGGAACATTGTTTAGGGTGTTGAAAAACATCCTATCATACATGCAACTATTACAACTACAGGTACTAAAGCTAATGTAGATGGTGTCAAAGATGATGATATTCTGCATATTCATGTTCGTGCTGTGGTTTTTACTGCATCTACTGCAGAGCAAATTTGTTGGGATGGCAAAGATGCCCAGCCACATGCATTGATAGCTTTTTTTGTCAAACGTGCCATTATTCCTCACATAAGCTCTTTAGAACAGCTAAGGACGCTTGGGATACACTTACCACATTGTACCAAACTAGGAATGAGGCTCCTATTGCTTACCTTTGAAAACAATTGGAGAGTGAGCACATGAATGAAGGTGATTCTATGGATAGTTTTCCAACAAAGATAAAAAACTTGAAGGAATAATTGATTTTTGCCAATGAGGTTATACCAAATAGCTCACTTGTGCAAACCGTTATGAATGTTCTTCCTGATTCATATCAAAGTTTTGCTTCTACTCTTCATTTGATGATGAAAGGCAATCCAAATGCCTTGTCATTTGAGGAGTTAATCTTTATTTTGTTCCAGGTAGATCAGTCTAGGCAGAACACGTCCATCATGCATGTTGTAGATCAAGCTTTCCTGGCTAGTCAGAAGGGCAAAGGAAAATGGAGCTCTTCAACTAGTAAGCAGAAATCTGCTAATTCTGCTCAATAGAAGAGGGAAGACAAAGATGAAAAGAAATCAGAAAGGAGAATTTATTTTGCAAGTATTGTAAAGGAAATCAGAAAAGCAGAATTTATTTTGCAAGTATTGTAAAGGAAATGATCATATCATAAAGAGCTCTCCAAAACTGGCTGCTAAAGAGGCAAAGAAAAAAGAGGCTAGAATGGTTGTTGGAGAGGCCTCTACACCAAAAACAGAGTCTGCTAATCATGTGCAGGAAGAAGATTGGGCGTTTACTACTTTTTGCACTTTTGACCCATCTTCTCATGAGCAGTGCATGTCTACTTGACTCAGATGTTTGGTACTTTGATAGTGGGGAGACCAAACATATCACCTCATAGCACCTCACTTGAGCCTGCCCCTATAGGGAACACTCTCACATATGCCAACAACTCCTCTTATTCTATCATAGGATTTGGTAAGATCTTTTTGACTATTGTTGATGGCAGTTCTTTCACTTTGTTAGATGCTTTATTTGTGCCAAGGATCAAGAAGAATCTTTCATTAGTTTCAGCTTTAGCCAAGACTGGCTTGGTCATGAAATTTGTTGATGATAGGTGTAAAGTTCATGATCTGTCAAATGGCAATCTGATTATTATTCGTGGAATTTTATGTTGTGGGTTGTATAAGCTCATAGAATATGAAAGATCTGTTAATGATTTGGAATGTGCAGTACATGATTCTCAGGCTATGTCAAATGGAAAGCATTGATATGCACGCTTTGGTCATCTAAATTTTGCTACTTTGTTATGCTTGTAGAAATCTGAAATGGTTTGAAAAGATGTTTGTGGAGGCTTTATTTTGGGCAAAATGCAACGTTCCTCATTTCCAAAAGATGGTTCAGTTTGGGCTACTCAAAAGTTGCCGCTTGTACATAGTGATGTCTCTGGTCCTATGCAAACACCTTCTTTTGGAAATTATCTTTACTTCGTGACTTTGATTGATGAGTTTTCCAAGCATGCATGGGTATATCCATTGAAAGAAAAGTCCAAAGTGTTCATGTGCTTCAAACAGGTTTTGGTTTTGGCTGAAAATCTATCAGCATGTAAAATGGGCACCCTCCGTTCTGATCGAGGGGGGGGGGATATATTTCTTCTAATTTAAATGCATTTTTTGTTGAACGTGGGATAAAACACCACTGTACAAGTCACTTATGGAGATGGCGAGGTGTATGGTCAAGAGTCAGGCTTTACCACATAGCTTCTGGCTTGAGGCTGTCATGTGTGCAACATATATACTTAACAGGTGTCCCACTAAAGCACTACAGTCTATCACTTTCCGAATGACTATTGTTCATAGCATTTCTGCACTTGCAGCTCATCATGGTTGGAATTTACATTAGTTGGATATTAAAACAACATTTTTGAATGGTGACTTGCATGAAGAAGTGTATGTTTTTCAGCCCTCTAGCTTTTTGTAGAAAGGGCATGAAAACCAGGTGTGAAGTTTAAAGAAGGCATTACATGGTTTAAAGCAAGCACCACGTGCTTGGTATGAAAAGATACATGCCTATCTGATTGCACATGGTTTTGAGAATAGTCCAACTGAAAGCACCTTATATGTCAAGCATGCTAATGATGTACTTCTGATCATTGTGGTGTATGTTATGACATGCTGCTCACTGGTCCTCTTGAGAAGCATATTGCTGATTTCAAGGCTGATTTACATGCCTCATTTAAGATGTCTGATTTGGGGCATTTGCACCATTATTTGGTCATTCAATCTATGCATGTTGATGGTGGAATGGCTTTGTGTCAAATGAAATATATTGACACATTGTTGCAGCACTTTGGCCTTGAAGACTATAAACCTGTTGCCACTCCTATGGAGACAGGTTTATGATTGAGTGTTCATGATGCTGGAGATGCATTTAATGCTATTCTCTATCAACAAGCTGTTGGATGCTTGATTTACTTATGCATTACTTAGCCAAATATTCAGTTTGTTATCTCATAGATGAGAACGTTTATGCATTGCCCACAATTCAAGAATTGGTAGGCGGTTAAGTGCATCTTTCGCTACTTGAGTGGTACACAGGTACTTGGGTTGTTTTATCCCAAGTGGATATCACTATCGCCAAATTTGCATGCTTTTTCTAACTTTGATTGGGCTGGTTTCTTTGACACTCATGTATCCATTCGTGGCTTTTGCTTCATGCTTGGTAGCTCATGTATGTCTTGGTTGAGCAAGAAGCACCCTACTATGGCCACTTCTACTTGGGAGGCTGAGTATAGGGCAGCTTGCACAATGCCTATTGAGTGTGTGTGTCTCAGATGCCTTATGGCAGATTTGGGTATTGGTCAGTCTTCTGCCACCACCATCTTCACTAATAGTGAGAGAGCATTGGCAATTGCAATCAACCCTATGTTCTATGCACTCACTAAGCACATTTAGGTGCATTATCATTATGTTAGGGAGAGGTTCTCTACTGGGGAGATCAGCTTGGCATATGTGCCCACGTAGGAGAACATTGCACATTTCACGAAGGCTCTATCTAGAGAGAAGTTTGAAGCTTTCCATGAAGCTTTGGGCTTACTTCCTTTTGTGGAGTGATTTCCACATAGCTTGGCACTTCCTTATACATGAGCGCTAGCTCCTTGTTCACTGCATCACTCCCAATGGGGTTTCGTTAATATATTTAGGTAGAGATGTGTGTGAACACACTATTACATCTCGTAGTCTACCTTTCTACCAGATGTTTTAATACTTTTACTATTTACAAAGTTCGACACCTAGTAGCTAACACTAGCATGCATGGAGAACTTGAACCTGAAAATTTAAGTACCAAAATCAGGTTTAAAAGGAATCATGGAATCTTTAAAAGTAGCCGGAATTGTCTTGATAATTTTCTTCAGAAGACTCTATACTTCATCTAGTTGGAGGGTGACTGAACCATCTAGAGTGGCATGAGAGGTTGAAACCTACGAAAAAATGGAATGGCTCTGAGATTCAACGAGATGCAAGCCAAATTCCTCCTAATGGTAGAGTTTTAGTCCGAGCACTTTGCAAGGCCTGATCCTTCAATATCGTTTCTTTCGGTAAAGTCTTTTGTATGGAAAAAATATATTGTTGTAGAGGCAGAAGCTGTTGAGCCTATTGATTACCACGTTGATTTGGCAAGGTCAATGCAAAATCAAATTTATGCTCTTTTCCTCATCTTTGGTGGGTGAGGCAGGTTGCACAAAGCATCGAGGAATCAGTAGAATACAGGTGGTAATGGGGAAGTCACCCAGGTACAAGAAAGAAACTAGATAGGGGAGGCATTTTTTGGGGTGATATCCATTGTTTAACTGCCTAACAATATGCTGGCATTGTCTATGAATGCGGTTCAAAAGGATTACTGACCAATTGATCTATCCTTGGGTGGTATGGGCTATGATATAGTAGAATTGTCGAGAAATGCCATATGGTCTATGTTGGAGGTTTGAAACTATAACAAGGAAATGCAATATGGAGCGCTTAGGTTCTTGTTAGCAACTAATAGGGTATTCGTTAGAGCTGTGCCTAGAGAAAAATAGTTCCATGGTAGCATGGGAGATGGAAGGTACTCATGCCAAACCATCAATAAGCAAGAAAAAGTTGTAATCCACTTCGGTCAGGGTTATCTAGAGCTCTTGTCCACCAAGCAACCCAGTCTAGGAAGTGGACAAGGTGAGATCAACAACTATGGCATGGATGATACTCTTCACAACAAGATGTGCCACAACGGCTTCCCACTATAGGAGCCAGAACCAACCTAAGCGTCAGGGTGTAAGGAATGTGCTCATCTCATCAGAGACTACTGTGGAGAGAGGCTCGAAGGCGGCTAGGATTTCCATAGCCATGAGCATGCACAACATGCACAAGAAGCAAATATACGTGAGTGCAAACACACCCTAAAGACAATAGCCGTTGATGGTAAAAGAGAGAGATTTTTAAACAACTAGATAGCACATCATCTTGATGGAAGAATAAGATGGTCATAATGATGAACTCAAGTCAAGGAAGATTATGCCATAATGATCATCTAAATTATGTAGACATGGGTGGAAAACAAATGATTGAAAATGTTGAAGGTGATCAAAAAGGGAAAATTTCAAACCCATTGATCATATTTTTAACCAGTACTCTGACAAGTTTTTGCAACTAGAAAGTTGCGAAAACAACCTGTGCCAAAATCCGATAAGGAACAAACCAATGGACTTTGAACTTTCTTGCAATAGGATCATACTTGGAGTTATAAAAAAGATGAGTTGGCCCATGTCAAAGATTGCAATCTGTAAAAAGTGATTATGAGTCTAAGCTAGTCTCAACTCGACTTCTTGCATCAACAGAAAGCTTTCAAATCTCTGCTCATCGATAATAATAACTTTGAACATAATTCGATAAGCCTAGAGAATGGTAGGCACTAGCTGATCCTAGTGATAAAGATAGTCAACAGGTAAATTCTTGAGCAAAGTCAGCAATTTTCTGTTTGTGCTTTCAACAAGATCAATAGAGTGGGGGTAATATGGAGTACTGAACTTATGGGTAATGTTAAAAGAATGATTCAAAGCCTGAATTAATTCATTAGAAAAATGAGTGTCTTTGTTTGACACAATTTCAAGAGGAAGACCAAACTATAAAACATCACGAGTTAAACACTTAGCAACTATCATAGTAGTGGTAGAACAAACCGTGCATGCCTCAACCTAGCTTATGGCATAATCAGTGCCAGTGAAAATGTAATGATTCGTAGTAAAGTCACATCGGGGAGTAATTAGCCCAATGAAGTCTAAGCTCCACTTTTGGAAGGGTTCTAGAGGGATGACGGTTTGCAAAGGAAAATAATGTTGGGGCAATGTTTTGCCAGTGCGTTGCTAGGTGCATGTCACATTCCATAGTTAGCCATCACAGACCACTCTGCAAGATCTTCTTTTGCATCAATGCCATCGAAAAGTGACCACCAATAGGCACAGAATGAGCAACTACTATGACATGTCATGCATAAGGGCACATTGGAGCCAAGCTTTGGAGGGGTAAACATGGTACAATTGGCCTGAATGATACAAAAATATCAACTATACAGGGCTAGTCATATCAAGCAGCTACGGACTGAAAGACGTTGGAGAAGCTTGTAGGAGGTAGAGACCTGAGTTGCGAAGCAATGAAGCTTGGTCTAGCCAACTGGCACAAGACCAGCCCTTGAGCTTATGGAGACTCAAAAAGACCTTATAGGCATGCGATAAGTGCAATAAAATGCACTATGTGCTTTGGAGCATCAAGGAGAAAGATTTGTTACAAAATAGATAGGTTTGCACATTGATTAGCTCAAAAAACTTACTATCTTTGGATGAAACAATCAACTTCAAATGCTCATAGCGACTAGCGGGATTAAAATTAGAAAAACGCATTTTGAAGTTGTGATACACATAGGTTGAGTGTACAGAATGCAGCAGATTACAAGAAATAAGCAAAATATGCTTTTAAAATGAACCACATACTCAAAAGTGGTACCTCCCATTTTTCAAGAATGCATAGAGATAGACCGGGAGACAGAAAAACTAAGAGTTCTGCCAATTTACTAAACCAAGAACTACAAGCGTATTATTGTTGAAGAAGGTGATGCAGAAAAATGAAGGAGCAAGATAATGATGGCCACAAGTGTATGTATATTGCTTCCACGTAATGTACAAGTTATTTGAACTCTTTATATAGACTCCTGAAGTGCTCCACGACATCTACAAGTTAATTTTGAAATGAAATGAAGGCAGGATTAGTTGTTGGAGGGAATTAATTCACTTTCCTATAATCTAGGAAAAGTAAAGATCTAGTTTGATCTACTTTTAGGTGATTGATTGATTTATTAATTGAAATTCAACCACCTCAAATTCGTGGAGGTTTAGATCTCTTTTTCTACTTTTACATGTGTAAAGCTCTAGGCTCTTACAATCGTAAAAGATCAAAGAAAAGTGTTTAAAAAAAAAAATACAACAAGTGAGCATACATAAAAGAACTCTCCAACCGACATTCTTTTGACAAAATCCAAATGATAGCTTTTTGATGTAGACCAAATCCACCTCAAGCATGGTGTAAGTTTAATGCTCCAAAAACTCTCCCTCAAGCTAAAGCATGCTTGAGTCTTCATTCTCTAATAGGTTGAAAACCTGCCATAGCTTAGAATCTACAAAGCTTATTCCATCAAGTGCCTTCATCATCATATCTACTACTTGCTTTTCAGTTGGAACAAAAGAAATGTCAATCTCCTTTGTCATGCGCTTCTCCCTAATGAAGTGGTAATGAACCTCTATGTGTTTGGTTCTTGCATGGAAAATGTTAGAATTTTAGCAATCTCAAGTGTGAGAACTCATGCTAAGTTGAAGTGAGACATCACTCACACTTTTTGGTAGGATATACAACCTCTTTTTCACGAGTTTTCTTGGATCTTTACTCACATATTTGATGGAGAAAAGGCAGGATCATTTGGAGTGCATTTTTGAATTCAAATATAAAAACTAACTTTTTGAGCATTGTATAAGCAAGCACATGGAGAAAAATCATGGCCATCCTCCTCTACCATTTGAGAAATTTTAGGGTCTCATTAGGAGTGTTTAGTCCAAGTATAATCTAGCCCCTAGCTAAGCAAGCCCCTTGCTTGCTAGAATTTTCTCATAGGAAGTGATCTTTGATCACCCATATCTCTTTGTGTGGTAGTCTGATTCATTTGCAACATAGCTCATTTTGTTCCTATGATTGTAAGCTTTATTTTGGATATAATATAAGTATGAAGTGCTCATCATATTTGAGTATATTGAGCTTGAAAGCGCCTTGGTATGATCTCTATATATTCTCAAGTACATGTGTGTTGGAAGGTACACATAGGTGCAAGCTACCTGTTTGGATGATTTCGGGTCTATCTTGTGAAGGGAGCTTGATACCTCTAACATTATCCAAAATGAGTGATCTTTGGATTTTTGGAAAGCCCATAATATCTGTCTGTACTGTGCAAAATGTCATAGGTTTTCTCCTCAGGTCTAGAGAGCAATGCAATTTTTGGTGTATTGTGGTAGTGAACTATTTGGTCCTAGGAAAGGCCTATCATTCTTCTGCTACAACTAGGAGTGGATATACTCCATTAGTGGTACTAGAACTCATCATTGAGCACTCAGAATATCAAGAGGAGTCCTTGAAGTTGCTTAAGAGCCAAGGATTGAAGCAAAGACCAGGAAGATTTGAAGAAGGATTTGAAGCAAGGGGGAGCTTTTATCATCATCGAAAGTTCATGACAAGTTGAGACTCTTGTGGGAAGGTAACATATAATTCTTTCTCTCATCTATCACAATCCAAGGAGGGATTAGGATACACTTGTAGTGTTATACACAATGGCATACTATAATACTCAGATTGAGAAGCTTGAAAAAAGCAATTACCAACCTTGGAAGTTTAGAATTTCTAACTTCCTCATGGGAAAGGGTCTTTGGGGGTTGGTTAGTGGTAGTGAGGTGAAGCTTTACATAGATCCACATACACCTACCAAGAATAAAAGGAGATCCATATGCGAATGGGAAGAAAGGGATAGGAGAGTGATCTTCATTCTTTGTCAACACATAAACAACTCCATGATAGGTTGTACTCTACCTCTATAGAGGCTAGAAAAATTCAGCTCAAGAATGAAAACAACCTTATGAAGTCATCAAATCAGTGCATTAATGATGTCATACTCAAAGTAAAAGAGATCTCAGATGCACTTGGTTCAACGTGATATGTTGTAGATTATGATGACCTAGTTGCCCACACACTTAATGAGATTAGAGAAGATGATAAATGGAAGGAAATTACAACCTTTGTGTATGTAAGGGATTGATTACCAGATTTTTGAGCATCTTACTTCTCTTATGGTGAGTGAGGATCTCAACCATGGAGGAAACAAGTCAAAGGGTAGCCGAGACCAAATCTTCTATGCATGCAAATGAGGAAGAGGCAAAGGCAATAGAGGTGCTTCAAGAGGAAGAGGTAGAAGCAACTACCAACAAGGTATCCAAAGCTATCAAAGGAGTCAATCAAGCTATGATGAAGGTCAATCATCGAGAGGAATAGGAAGAAGAAGAGGTAGAGGAGGAAGATATGGAGGTCGAGGATACTCCAACTCAAATGGATGCTTCAATTGTGGGAAGCAAGGAAAATATGCCAAAGATTGTTGGCAAAAGCAAGGTGGGAACAATTACAAAGGGAAAGGTGATTATGCTAACTCCTCAACAAATTCAAAAAATGAGCCTTTGTTAGCTATGAAGCATAAAAGTGAAGGTAAACCACATGATGAGGTGTGATATATAGATAGTGGTTGTAGTAACCACATGTCAGGTAAAGAGGAGTACTTCAACAATCTTCAAGAACCCAAGCAAAGAGGATTTGTGGAGATAGGAGACAACACAGAGCATGAGATACAACAAATGGGAGATGTGAAGCTTGAAGGCAACCACAAAGCAAGAGGACTATATGAGGTATTGCATGTTCCTACTATTACAAAGAACTTAATCTTTGTTGGATAGATGGTTGAAAAGGAATACCAAGAAAAGTTCAACCAGAAAGGATGCTTTATTGAAGACCCAAGGAATGGCTATGAGCTGATAGCAAAAGGAAAGAAGTTAGGAAGGATGTCTACGCTTGACATTGGCAAAGGATGAAGGAAAATGGCAATGTTCATTACCTATGGAGACAAGAAGATTGCAAATTTGGGTTTATGGCATAAAAGGTGTGTTCACATCAACATTAAAAGGTTGAAAGACATGGAGAAAAGGAAATTTGTAATAGGTTCACCACATTTTTCATTACAAATGTATAAAGCTTGTCAACTATGCAAGTCTACTTGTGTTTGATGAACTCAAACCATGGTATGCTTCCAAAGTTCCATTGCAAGTTGAAGATATTGAAGAGGCTGAGAGGAGATACAAAGATATGTTTCAAGAGGCCTTCGATCAACAAGAGAGTGTATTACTCAAGCCTGAGCATCTCTAGTTAGCAGCTATCTCTTCAACCCATCCTAAAGATTCAGCCTTGAATCATTTGATTCGTGAGAATCTACCACAAGATGAATTATTTTGTAATGTTAAGCAGAAAACTCAAGAAGGAAAAGTCCAAGAAGTAAATGAATTCTAGGAAAAGGACAGGTTACTATTCTATAAGAACCAATTGTATGTCCCTCGAGGAAAGCCCAAGATCCAAGTACTTCAGCAATGTCATGACAACCTTGTAGTAGGACATTTTGGAGTAAGTAAAACAATAGAGCTCATATCCATAGATTTTTGGTGGCCTCAAATGTGGAAGGAAGTTAAAGAATATATCTGAACTCATGACACTTGCAATAGATCTAAGGTACCACGACATAAGCCTCATGGCCTCTTGCAACCTTTACCTATTCCAGAAAGGCCATGGGCTTCATTATCTATGGATTTCATCACATATCTAAAAAAGTTAGATAAGTATGATGCCATTCTTGTTATTGTGGATAGATTCACAAAGATGGCACACTTCATTCCAACTACAAAGGCAATCACAGGTGCAACCACTGCTAGACTCTTTCTTAGATACATCTTTAGGCTTCATGGATTGCCTCATGATATTGTCAATGATCGAGGTCCATAGTTCATAATAATCCAGCTTTTGGAATAGTCTTTGCAAGATCCTTGGAGTTCAAGTTAAACTATCTAAAGCAAATCATCCACAGACTGATGGACAGACAGAACGGGTGAATCAAGTCCTAGAGCAATATCTCCGTTGTACTAGCAACTATCACCAAAATGATTGGTTTGAGTTGTTACCCTTTGCAGAGTTTTTGTATAACAATAGTGTTCATGCATCTACTAAGAAAACTCCCTTCTTTGCAAACTATGGACAACATTCAAGGATGGATATACAACTCTCAAATCATGTCAAGCACCCAGCTTCCAGAGACAAGGCCCAGTACCTGATGGACATTCACAAAGAACTCAAGGAAGAGATCCATAAAGCTCAACAACAATATAAGTACTATGTAGATCATCATTGTGTCCAGAATTCATCGTATCAAATTGGGGATAAAGTATGGTTACTCAGAAACAATTGGCAAACTTCAAGGCCTTGTGCAAAGTTAGATCATCAAAGATTTGGTCCATTTACCATCTTGGCCAAGATTAATCCAGTCACCTTCAAGCCCCAACTACCAAGTACCATGAGAATACATCCAGTTTTCCATGTATCCATATTGGAACCATATCAGATTTCACCATTGAGGGGGGAGAGAGCTAGTCCTTCACCACCTATCGAGATTGATGATCATGAAGAATTTGAAGTTGAGCATGTCCTAGATTCGAGAATATCCCTAGGAAGATTAGAGTACCTTATTCATTGGAAAGGGTATGATATCAGTGATCGTACTTGGGAACCTACAGAAAACCTTCAAAGAGCACCAATCAAGGTTTGAGAACTCCATAAGAAAAATCCAATGAAGCGGAGAATTTGGGGAAAATAATGCTTCCATCGTATCCGGAATGTGCCAAAACCCTAAGATTGACTGTCTTCTTGCTTGATTCTGACATCCAGAGACCATGCTTTGAATTGATGATATCATTGATGACATCATTGATGACATCATTGATGACATCATTGATGACATCATCAATTCATAACCTCCCTAGAAACACCCTTGGAAAACCTATATAAGGCGGGGTTGGTCACATTCATAATCAGTCTTGCCAATACCAGTCTTGGGAGCTCAAGGAGTCATGACCGCCAAGTAAGTACTGTCCAAGTTCCCGTTCCTATTCTTGTCTTGTTCCTTGTTGCAGTCCTGTCTAGTCTTGTATCGTGGACATCTTGTCTTGTCCTCTTGTAATCTCATAGTACGAGATCTTGTCGAGTTCTTTCTTGTATCTAGTTCATCTCCCAGAAGGGAGTTCTTGTAATCTAGAGATCTTGTTTCATACTTATGATCCCGGGTTGTGGGATCTCCTGTATCATCTCTAGTCCAGTTGTTCATACCTATCAGTCCCGGGTTGTGGGACATCTTGTATCAGTCACATATTCTTGTATCATTTCCCCTTCGTGGGTGATCCTGTAATCAGAAGTGTATTTCCGAAATCTTATCTATTGTAGTCAGAGAGCACAATCTAGTGCTCCCTTGACACCTAGTCCTCTGCACGTGAACTCATAAACGCATAAGAGATATCAATATTCAATAACATTATTTGAAAAATTTTAATTCATTGAACACTAAGTGCATCGATTTCATTTGAATTAAATTCAAAATTTTCATCCAACATACATTCACTTTGTGAAGAAAACTCATTCAATTCATTTAATTGTTCGCACTCAAAATCATGCAATCCCAAACTGGCATACATCAAATCAACAAAATCATCTTGAACTATAGGATTTTCATGCATTCCCATTGAAAACAACTCTTCACAATCAATCTAACTCAAAAATTCATCACACTCATCATTATTAGACACATTTTTTCATACATTCATTCCTTCATCATGCAAAAGATTAAGCTTGAGGAAAAACTCATTATGTTTTTTATTCTCGTCTACATCAACCTCAGCTCTCTCACCCTCACCTACTTTTTGAAGAGTACTAGTGAGGAAGCTCTCAACGACAGTAGATTCTTGCTCATTCTCTTCACAACATGTACTTAGATCACATTCTTAATCAAAATCGTCGATCATCGACTCTTGGTCAAGTGCATCCTCATATACGAATCCTTCTACAGCTACAGTTGAATCAACCGATTCTTCATTCCATTCATAGTGGCTAAATCTAGCCTCTTCAATGGAGTCATAAATTTCTATCTTTTCATGCTCGCCCTCACTCGTCATAGTTTCTTCATCAAATTTGTCATGCATTTCTATGAGTGTTTTATTTGACATTTCATGCTCATTCTCATCCTCATAGGAACTCAACTCAGCATGATTGTTATTGGCATACATATCACTATATGAATGAGCAATCGACGACTTATTTTCATCCTTCTCATGATTGTTCTCCTACCCCTCTTTGTGGAGTGTGGCATCCTCTACATACATATCACTCTCTAGAACTCCAATTAGTGGTTTATCCTCTATCATTGTAGAGGAGGTACTGGAGTATCTACTTTTAACGGGAGCATGTAGCAAGCACTCCAGTACTTCACCTACTCAAGGGAGGTTCTCCTTAGGGAAATATACCCTTTAACACTTCTGTGAGCAGGCAGATATCAATAATTGCACAGACTTGTGAATACTCAGGGATAATATTAATGACATTTCACAATCAACCACTCCTTAGTTCGAACAGATGATTACAATATAGGCAAAAGAGATGCTCAAAAGTTGATGCTTTGGGCTAACATGTCACTCCAGAACTAAACAACATCAATACAAGAGTTTCATCCAATCCATACAATGAACACAACTAGATGCAGACTAGTAGTGAGGTATCAAGGCTTGCTCTAAGGGAAAGAGCATGAAAATACCACTGACTCACATGGAATGACAAAATCAAGCCACTCTCTTCACAGTATAGTGCTATTAGCCCTCCACTGGGAAGCCCACGCTCTGTATCCTCACCACAGAGTGACTTCCTACAGTAGGCTTGGAGCCACAAAGTGCAAAGAGAGGACCTCTATATGTACGTATGTAAATGTGTGTATATCTCAATGTATCCCAAATGAACACAAGTCCATTGCTTTTATAGGCTCCAATAGGCCAAGAGGGCCTTGCCGATTCCTCACGTCCACTGGACACGCGCCGATTGATTGCCCAAAATTAGAGGGGTAGATCAAATTTGCCACAAGTCTTGAATTGGGTCCTGAAAAATAGGCAATCATCATGAATGGTTGGCGGCAACAGTCATTTCTCCACTTTCACTTTTACCACTTACACTTTTACCCTTTCACTTGCAAGCTGCGATCCTCATTTTATGCCGCCCGTGAAATTGGAATGACCCATTGAGTGTGAGAGATGGTGGGTGGTGCCGATGGAGGGATGGAGGATTGATTTTAACCCCACCAATCCAAGAGTCCAATGAATTCCTTAGTTGGAAGAGCCATCTTCTTCATAATTGAAAATCACCAACATGACAATCATCACAAAAACTTTTGCTAAAGCAGAGAGCTAATTTTTAAAGATGGGGGATGAAGGGGCACGGTGGAGATGGTGGTGGGGGTGGGTGTGGGGGTTGGGTTTGATAATTAATTCCACTTTTGAAACCAGTAGGACACCAATCCACAACTGAATTGTTTTCTTGATCAGCAAGCCATTTATTTCCCATGGTCGGAGTCACATTTAGTCATCCTCTACAAAGGTTCAAATGCACTATTAGTGCATTTTCCACGAGGGGTCTGAGGGGGGGGGTGGGGGGCGGGGTCAGGAGGGAAGTGGCGGGCGTGAGGGGGCAGGTGGGTGGAGGGGATGGCGGGGGTGAGGGGGCTGGTGGGTGGAGGGGATGGCGGGGTGAGAGAGGGAGAGAGAGAGAGAGAGAGAGAGAGAGAGAGAGAGGAGGGAGGCGGCAGGGTGAGGGGGTCGTGGGGGAGGGTGGTGGAGTGAGGGGGCTACGCGGTGGGATGTGAGGGAGGGTGGCGGAGTGTGAGGGGGCCAGCGGGTGGAGGGGATGGCAGGGGTGAGGGGGCTGGCAGGTTGAGGGGATGGTGGGGTGAGAGAGAGAGAGAGAGAGAGAGAGGTGGGGGGTTGAGGGGGTCGTGGGAGAGAGTGGTGGAGTGAGGGGACTGCAGGGGGGGGGATGTGGGGGAGGGTGGCAGAGTGAGGGTGGTGGGGTGTGAGGGGGCTGGCGGGGTGGGATGTGGGGGAGGGTGGCGGAGTGTGAGGGGGCTGGCGGGTGGAGGGGATGGCGGGGGGGGGGAGAGAAAGAGAGAGAGAGAGAGAGAGAGAGAGAGAGAGAGAGAGAGAGAGAGAGAGAGAGAGAGAGAGAGAGAGAGAGAGAGAGAGAGAGAGAGAAGAGGCAGAGGGTGCAGGCGGGGGCTCAGTGGCGGGGGTGCTCTACGGGGGTGGCGGGGGAAGCAGTCGGCGGGGTTGCTACCTCAAAATATTTAGCACATGTGCATCCTTTAAAGAATCCTTCCAGCCATTCATAGTTGCATTGAGGAAACCGAATCAATATGTGCACTAATCATGAAACTGAGGTCGCTGCATCAGATCCGTGCTACAAAAACCGAGTGACGTTCTTCATCAACATGCATTACTATTATCGCCTATTGTTTTCATGGTATTCGAGAGTATGCTCTTAAGTCCTACCTACAGTTGACTTATCAGGTAATGCTCTCAAGTTGTGATTATAGTATTCATGCAATCAGAAGTAGCATAACTTCTAGGTTTTTAACAAATAGACAACACTCCCGCTTCTTGTATGAAGATTAAATAGAAATGACCAAAGTCTTCAACAATGGAGCATTCGTAGCTTACTCTTCTAGCTCTTCCTTCATCACATTCTTCTTCTAGTCATGTGCACACCAGGTTCGGGCTTACCTCCGATGCATTAGCAGTTCATTTAAGCTTGTGCATTTATGAGATTTCTTGAGATCCATTTCTTCCCATTTGAACTTTCGGTGGAAACCTCCTCACGTACCTTTGTTGAGCCATATGCACGGGTTTTTCCTGCTGGACCCTTTGCATTCGCTCCCTTTTTGAGTGTCTCACCATAGATAACCAGGCACCCTTTCAAGCAGTATGCACTTCCCTTTTCTTTTTCTGTGCGAAATCCTCTCTAATTCCTGTGATGAGCAATGCCCTTTCTTCTCCTTTTATCTGTGTGTTGCAGCAGTGGCCCTAAGTTACGTTCAGAGTTGAGAGCAGCTTCTTGGTGCCAACTTGATAGCTTTGTAGATAGAATTGCATACGGGAGAACATTCCACAGAAGTAAGCTTTGACCTACACAATTGCAGCTCCTCCATGCCTTTTCCCTCTTCCTGGGAAATGTAGACTGAAAAGTGTCCAAAAAGAAACTGCCAAATAATGCTTTCAATCCCCTTGCCAAGGGCTTTGCAACAGATCTCTTGAAGCCTGCGTTCCATACAAGTTCTTCAGAATTATGAAGAAGAGTTAAAGCATTAGGGACCAAATTCACTCTTGGAGATGATGACCGAGGGAAAATATCTATGCATGAGACTGAGATATCTTTTTCTTCTAAGATTGCATCATGTATAGATGTCTTTGAAATACAAGGAAGAACTATATTGGCTAGTCGACGGCATGCCCAACATAGCAACTCTCTCTCGAATAAGCAATTTAGTTAATGAAACTTTTGATACACCAAGACATACTGCATCAACAAGCAATTGCATGCCCCTCTATGCTCAAGGCCAATGGAGGAAATGTGAGGAGAGCTTGCCAAGTGTCCTCTCCACATGGATTCTAATCCAAGGTCTTCTAACCTTGGAAATCACATGGACTCACATGGCCTTCACATGGATTCTTAAAAGGACTTCTCCCAAGCTTATACGTACAAGTCTCAAGGCTTGAGAGGCCTCGCTAAGGGTTAAGTATAAAACTCTTAGGAAATATCAATCCTAAGGGTCAAAACCCTTCAATTGGGAGCAAATAAATCCAAATAACTCAAGGGTTCAAACCACACTCTTGGAGACACTTTCCCAGGGGTTTCCCAATAGAATCCAAGGGTTCTCCAAGTGGTTTTGGACCCTCAAAACCCATGTCTTTAGCCATTTTGACCCATATTTATACAACATTCCTCCCCCCTTTAACATTTTCATCCTCGAAAATGTATGTAGGTATATTATGTGGAGTATTCCCCCGTGCCTCATGATCTTTTCTATAGATCATGGCTTTTTTCATCTCTCTGATTTTCTTCTTTATCCAAAGGAGATTCTATCTCATACTTGATCTAAAAAGAAGGAAATCCACTTGTGGGGCTAATCCCTGCCCAAATCATTACTTAACTTTGCATGTGAAACACTAAATCAAATGCTAAGTATGGACGATAAGGATGGATTAAAACATCCCTGCCTAATTCAATGTTTCCTTATGTCTGAACTCCGCATCCATAGTACAAACATATGAAGTAGGTGGATTGTAATAGTCTCCAACTAATTTGCTATGCAGATCCATTTCTATGTACCACTCGGGTGTGGACCTAGCAAAATAGATGGATCTCTTACTAGTTCAAAGCTTTGAGAAATCTCCTTAAATTGAGTTTGATCAAAACATCTAACTAAGATGTTTCTGACTATTTTCTACTTCTTAACCAACATCTACTGATCCTTTTCCCAAATACAAAACTACCATGTTCTATTGTACTTTAGAGTCAAGGTAGAATGTGGGAAAGAAGTGATTCCATCTTTTGGGCATCCAACCTCAAAATAATTTTCCCAAGACTTTCTCAAAAGCCTTGACTTGTTTGGAACTGTTAGAATTTATAAACGATTCCTAAGAGTTTTATTTCAAACTCTTTTAAGAGAACGTTTTAGATTCTTCATCCATTAATCTTAAAATAGTATCAGATGGATGAATGAATTCTCTTAATCTTAACTGTCTTCTGAAATTGAAAAGGTTCTATACAAAACATCCATCTTTTGATGTTTAATTTGGTTATCCATTCCATCTAGCTAAACCTGATCTAGGAGTGACTTTGAAGATTCCTTCCGATTCAAATCCAAGGTCTGGAAAAGCGAGAAGGGAGAACCAAAACTTGATGTAACCAATTCAACTTGTGAAACACTAAAATGATTTGAGTCAAATCAAATGAGACTCAAAACTTTAAGGATTTAATCTAGCTAATGTTTTGAAGCATTGCTTCTATTGAATCTAAATTCAGAAGAAGATCCATTGGGTAAAGTTTAAACCATCATCCATCTACCAGACTTTAGTGGTAAAAAACATCGATGTGTCAAGCCATCGAGTTTTGATGATGTTCAACTTTACTATGCTGCTTCAAATATCTTAATTAAGAAGTTAGTCCTTTTCAATCTCTTGAGACTCCTATAGACTGGAATACCAAGTCTAGTATAAATCTCTTACTTTAGGAGATTGATTATCTTGTTGTACTATCAACAAAATGTTTTGGAGTATTTTAACCCCAATTTCGTGGATAACTAAGTCAATCTTTTTCAATATCTCTTGATTCATCTTTATTCTAAAAGATATTAACTTACTTAGTTGTATTTGTCAACCAAGTGTGTTATCCGAGATTAACTCAGTCAGACTTACCTTTCTTAAAAGGATCTTTCCAAGTTCTCTCTCTAGAAATCCATGCAGCATTTCTGATAAAGAACTACAAAATCCTTAAGGAGACTACATCAGTCTTACTGAAAATATTTATGAAGGTCTAGAAAGTGATTTCTTTTCACGATCTTCGAACTTTCTTAGTTACTTGATATGGTCATATTCTTGGCCAACCTATACTTCATTTTTATCTATGAAGTTTCAGTTCCCATTGGGATGGAGTTTCACTCCAACTCATGAGCTCAAGACTAAAAGATACCTATCATATCAAGGTCTGATTTCCCATACCATCATTCCTATATTAATGTGAATATAAAGGATAGTGTCCCATACCACTATATTTTATATCCAACACTGATGTGTGAATGATATTTATCTTAAAGTCTAGAAGCTTAATCTAACTATAGAGTACCCTTTACTCAAATTCTCTTTGAAGTCAAGGGATTACCTCTATGTTTCCATCTTGCTTGGGTTTCTAAGATTTCCATTATATGATCACTCTGTGATCCTAATTATTCCTAGAATCATATTGGAAGCTCTAAACCTTTTGATGAAATAAATATCCATCCTGATGGAATAAACATCCATTCTTTCTTTCTAAGGTTTTGAGTGCGATTCCAAATGTCTTGAATCATATTCAAGATCTACTTAGTTCTTTCTTAACTAACTTGATGTGACAAGAGATTACTCTTGCCTTTTAGATTCCTTTGTTTATCCAAATCTTTCCAAAAGCTACCCTAGGGTTTTCTAGGAATCTCATTTACTACTTAAGTCTAAGCATCTTCTAATGCTTTTGGATTTCCCTTGAAATCCCTTTAAGAATAAGTGAATACAAGTTTCACCTTCCCATACTTAAGTATCAAAGTTGCATACTGCGTACTTTGTATATTCTCTTCTACTTCCCTTTAGAGAAGTATAAGATTTGGCATGCTTTATTTGAGCTCATGGTTTACAACCACCTCTTTCAAAATCTTTTGTGATATTATTGGGATCCCATGCTAAATTTAGCATGCCATGAAGTTGCTTTCTGAGCAACTCACTATTTGCCAAACATCTTATATATAAAAAGATGTTCTTTTATCTCATCATCTATATTCTACGTTTTTCTTTATGGAATTAATTGTACCAATTCTTGATAAGTTTTGGTACTTTCTTCCCTCCTTTGAAGAGTTTTCTTCCTCGAAAACTGTGAAATCTATGGCTTCATTCACAAGTAGAGAGTCAGTTCTCTGACTCCTCCCAATATTGGACTTATTCAACCAATCTTATACTTGTGTGGAATCTAGAAACTTTCTAGAAGACTTATTAGAAATAAATTCTAGGTTTGGTGTCTTTTAGAAAAATCTTCTAGAGGTAGCTCAACGACCACCTGTCCTAACTTGCTCATGAATTTCCCTTTTAATTTAATGGGAATGCTCATGAGCTCTCATGTTTTGCAACAATGCAATGCTTATGCCTATCCGTGTTAGGACATGTGGCTTTAAATTTTCAATGCTAATCAAAGCATAAGAGGTTTAAAGGTACTATGAAGTAAGAAAAATATTTCCATTTCCTCATTGTTGCATCTGCTAAGGAAAACCTTATTTCACTTTCCTGAGATGCAAATCTACTTAATAAAGCCGTCAATTAAATTGGAAATTTTTCCAAAAGGAGGGAGCTTTCAATGATGCATTGAATACTTTTCACCATTCATGTAGGTGAAAGTAATCTTTGCTCATGATTGGTTTCCGTCAATGTCTTTGATGGCATCAACTTAATAGAGCTTTATATCATGAAACTCTTGAAACCATTCTAGAGTGTCATCCTATCTAGGATATGACATGAAGAACTCTTTTATAACCTTTTTCAATTAACTATTTATAAGTATGTCTTATACTTAGAGTACTATTGTAGGTTCTATGAAGTAGTGTAAGAAAATTCTCCAAAGAACTATTTTACGAAAATCATCTACCTAAGTCATCTCATTGAGAGGCTTGTCTTGGAACCATCTCTAAGTATATCTTATACTTAGAGTTAGCATTTATTATGATAGGTTCTCTAATGTATACATGACACTAAACTTATGTCATAATGAAAGAATTTCCCAAAAACTTTCTAAGTTACAAAAGAACTTGGATTTTTTTCAGTTACAAACTCTTTCATTTGTGTCAAGTAAATATCTTTCTTACGTCTTTGGCCTTATTGATTAGACATGTCATGGGTTTTATGGAACTTAAAAAATCCATGAACAAGACTTGAAGCTCTTTGTTTGCATTCTTTTTCATGCCATAAATGATTCTAGTAATCTGTAGCCTTAAGCATACTTAACATCGATGCCTTTCATGATCTTATGCTCCCTTTTAGTGCACAAACATGTGCTTATCTATGATGCATCATCATGTTAATGCACATACATTCATTCTTTTCAATGCATACATGCATGTAACTACTCAAGGTGCTTGATTTCCTTTTCCATGCCTTTATGTTTACCTATTCTTAACTTTGATTAACTATGGATGTGAATTGAAGACTTGTGCTAGGCTTCAATTACCTCCCAATACAAAAGATATGGCCAACCAATATGAAATCCAAACATAAATTCCAAAATACTTATCTCAATGTCAAGCTTCATCCTTCCTTGGATGTTCGAGAAGAGCCATCCTCCACTTTGTCTTTAGTTGCTACTCCAAGTAACCCTTCTTTAACTTCATCCATGTCTCGAAATGCTCTAAGGATACTTAAGGGCTTGCAATTGTATGCAAAATTTCATCATACATAAACATGATGCGATTTCTAATCCTTTGCATAAGTGGAGAACCCAAGTATTTGAAGATCTTCACAGGTCATAGCTTATCTATGTGCTTCATTAGTGGAATCCTTCATTATGCATGGACTCCTTCACTATGTATCAAAACAAAAACTATGAAGCACTGCTCAAACCACGCACGGACTGGGAACTTATCCCATATTAATGGGAATTCGCTTCACAGACGGCTTTGAAAGTGGCACTTACTATAAAGATTCTAAAGAGAGCTCACAGGGAATCGTGCTTACGACGCTGTTGTTGAGGAGTTCTCTCACGAGTGGTGTTGAGGAGTTCTCTCACGAGCGCTGTTGTTGAGGAGTTCTTTAATGGTTGAACTGTACATGGGGCCGGGCGCTTAGGTAGGTAGTAATTGAAATATGCTTTTACAGAACGCTCTCAAATGCCAAGCTAACCTTGCGTAGCACCACAATTCCCGAGAAAACAAATCCGCATGGCGACAAACTAATAAAGAGGGTAAAAATTCGTAGATGTACCTAGCTCTGGTACCATTGTTGTAAACTAACTATCTAAGCAAGCCTAGCAAGGCCAAGGGTTATTCTAACAAGACTAAACCCACAAGGGGTGAGAGATGCACATGTCCACCCAACCAATTCCACCCATATATATACCTCAAGGCCAAGGGAGGAAATGTGAGGAGAGCTTGCCAAGTGTCCTCTCCACATGGATTCTAATCCAAGGTCTTCTAACCTTGGAAATCACATGGACTCACATGGCCTTCACATGGATTCTTAAAAGGATTTCTCCCAAGATTGTAAACTAACTATCTAAGCAAGCCTAGCAAGGCCAAGGGTTATTCTAACAAGACTAAACCCACAAGGGGTGAGAGATGCACATGTCCACCCAACCAATTCCACCCATATATATACCTCAAGGCCAAGGGAGGAAATGTGAGGAGAGCTTGCCAAGTGTCCTCTCCACATGGATTCTAATCCAAGGTCTTCTAACCTTGGAAATCACATGGACTCACATGGCCTTCACATGGATTCTTAAAAGGATTTCTCCCAAGATTGTACGTACAAGTCTCAAGGCTTGAGAGTCCTCCCTAAGGGTTAAATATCATACTCTTAGGAAATATCAATCCTAAGGGTCAAAACCCTCCAATTGGGAGCAAATAAATCCAAATAACTCAAGGGTTCAAACCACACGCTTGGAGACACTTTCCCAAGGGTTTCCCAATAGAATCAAAGGGTTCTCCAAGTGGTTTTGGACCCTCAAAACCCATGTCTTTAGCCATTTTGACCCATATTTATACAATAAGATCCTTCCTACATCATTACTAAAGGACTAAAAATACACTGACCACATTTCACTATGGGAGCATGGCATGGAAACATTGGGCATGAATTGAATTTTTTTCTTCCATCTTACATTGCATAAGCATGGACAATAAATATAATTCAAGAATGCATGACCATAAATTAGTGCAAGATTGCCTTTTGTGCCATAGTGAAGATCATTTAATTGAGCAATGTTTTTGGGGTCCA